>PYAF01000977.1:5371-44413 GCA_007407185.1 Glycine tomentella | reverse complement strand
GTGTTTGAGGTGAACCAGTATAAAATCTGTGTGTTCTTTAATCTTCTCAGTTTTACATGCTTATTACATTGTTTGTGAATCATATTCAAAGCACAGTTTGAGATACTCTGTTTTCTGCATTCTTGAAAAGGGGAGTTGATTGAAAATTGATTTCTGGTATCAAAAGAATTTTTAATAAGTGATGAAGATCCTGTGGCTATTCTGATTTAAATTTTAATTGGGCAAAGTTTTTCAACCAATTCACCCCCCTCTTGGTTGTTTTAAGTATTCATCTATTTTTCAATGTACCCACATTTTGCCAGTGACCCAAGAAACCTCAAGCTTGTGCTTGCTTCTGACGGAATGAATCCTTTTGGTAGCCTATCCAGTAACCACAGTTCGTGGCCAGTGTTGCTTATGATTTACAACCTCCATCCTTTGTTGTGAATGAAGCGAAAATACATAATGTTCTCTATGATGATAGCGGGTCCACGACAACCAGGAAATGATATTGATGTGTATTTGACACCATTGATTGAAGACTTAAAACAACTGTGGGTTGATGGGGTTGATGTGTTTGATGGGCATCTACAAGAGACTTTTAGGTTACATGCCATGGTCTTCTGCACAATTAACGACTTTCCGGCATACGGGAATTTGAGTGGATATAGTGTCAAAGGACATCACGCATGTCCTATATGTGAAAAACATACTAGCTTTGTCCAACTAAAACATGGAAAGAAAACAATATATACAAGGCATCGTAGATTCCTCCAACCATATCTCCCTTATAGACGATTGAAGAAGGCTTTTTATGGTTGTCAGGAAAATGAAATGGCGCCTACACCGTTATCAGGCAAACAAGTATATGATCGTGTGAAGGACATCTTCAATGTTTTTGGGAAAACCCAACAGAAGGATGCATCTGAGAAGCAAATTTGGAAGAAAAAATCCATATTTTTGGATCTTCCATATTGGTCTGATTTGGATGTCAGACATTGCATAGACCTAATGCATGTTGAGAAATATGTTTGTGACAGTTTGATTGGCACCTTGCTGAACATTCAAGGGAAGACCAAGGATAATTTGAAATCTCAGCAAGATTTGGTTGAGATGGGTATACGACACCAATTGCATCCAATTGAACAAGGTCGAAAAACGTATTTGCCCCCTGCAAGCCACACTTTGTCTACAAGAGAAAAAAAACAATTCTGTCAGTGTTTGCGAACAATAAAAGTCCCACAAGGATACTCTTCTAATATAAAGAGCCTTGTATCGATGAAGGAGCTGAAATTGGTAGGGTTGAAGTCTCATGATTGTCATGTGTTGATGCAACAAATATTGCCTGTTGCAATACGAGGTATATTGCCTGAAAAAGTTAGGGTTGCAATTACTCGTTTGTGCTTCTTGTTTAATGCATTTTGTAACAAAGTCATTGACCCCAACGAGTTGGATGATTTGGAGAACGAGGCTGCCGTTGTACTTTGTCAGTTGGAGATGTTTTTTCCTCCATCTTTTTTTGACATAATGGTCCACCTAATTGTTCACTTAGTCAGGGAGATATGGTTGTGTGCTCCAGTTTATCTTCGATGGATGTATCCTATTGAGCGTTACATGAAAGTGTTGAAAAGTTATACCAAGAATCAGCACCGTCCAGAAGCTTCCATTGTTGAAGATATGTTGCCAAAGAAAGTATTGAGTTTTGTTCTGAGTACATCGATGCACTTAAACCTGTTGGAATTCCACAAAGCCGTCATCGCCTGTCAGTGGGAGGTAAGGGAACAAGGGGATACAATGTAGTAACACTTACTCGACAACAGGTTGCACAAGCACATTTGTATGTTTTGAATAACACAAAAGATGTTTTGCCTTACATAGAAAGGCACAAACTATTTTTGCAAGAGTGTCACCCAAGAATGAACTTCATGAAGGTGTTACAGGAACATAACAAAACATTTGTTAGAAGGTTTAAACAACAAGTACTTGCTGATGATAGTGCCTCGAAGACTTTAAGACTGTTAGCTGTTGGCCCAAATCTCAACGTTATCACTTGGAAGGGGTACGACATAAAGAACTCCGAATTGGATCAGTTTCTCCTCAACAAATAAGTGCTTGGGCAAAAAAAAATTTGGAGTCATTCAAGAAATATGGGAGCTTGATTATACTGCCTTCAGAGTACCTGTGTTTAAGTGTCGTTGGGTAAACGGTAATACTGGTGTACATCAAGATCCATTCGGATTTACGTTAGTAGAACTGGACAAGGTCGGTTACAAGGACGAGCCTTTTATCATGGCAGAACAAGCCAGACAGGTGTTTTACGTCCAGGATCCATGTGATGGCAGATTTTCTGTGGTTTTACGTGGAAGAACGTCGGGCACGACTAACCAAAAAGATGAAGGTATATGTGAAATTAGTGACATACATGGTTTCTCAACAAGGATACCTTCCGTTGTAGAAGACCAAGAGGTTGACGATGAACATGCAATTCGTGTTGACCATGATGAAGGTTTATGGGAGAACATTCATAGGTAATCGCGACATATTAAAGTAATGGTTGTATTTACTAAAATAACAAAGAATATAACAAAGTTTCTCTTCATTAATGACATTACATTACAAATATTTTGTTGTTGCAAGTTATATATTTTAATATACTTACTTTTGTTTTTCAGGTTGATGGCAACACCTCCTTTGTCCCTTCCTAATTCAAATGATTGCTCAAATTCCACATCTACGAGGACTAGAAAATCCACCAAGCTACGAAGGTTGACATCGAGAACCTTGGATGAGGCTAGGCCAACGGTAAATGTGAACCCTAATACTGGGAGAGCATCTGGCAACCACAAAGAGAAGTTCCACACCTATATTGGTGTCGTTGCAAGAGACAAGATTCCTATAACACATTGCAATTGGAAAGATGTACCGGACTCCTTGAAGGATCTAGTATGGGATGATATTTTGGTATGTCAGTAGTTATTATTTCTTTGATGTTATCGAACTAACTTTACAATACCTTGTAAATGACTGACTATTTTGTGTGTATGGGTGTGCAGGCTAAATTTGATATCCCGGAACATGTCCAGGCAAAGAAGAAAGTTATGTCATTGGTTGGCACTAGATGGAGACAATTTAAGTCTAGCCTAACTAGTAAATACATATATGCTGACCCAAACCGCCAATGAAAACATGACCCATTAGTTATGTATGGTCTGGACACACAAACATGGCAGCAATTTGTTGAAACCCAAAAATCCCTAAACTGGCAGGTAAACATCATCAGTTTTTCATATGAATTAACAGGCGTTGTGGATGATATGAGATTCAAAGTAGGATACTAAGGATTACTTTTTATTACAGGGAGTTAGGAAAAAAGCCCAAGAAACTCAGAAATTGAATGAGTGCCCACATGTGTTGTCGCGTGGAGGCTGTGATTTACTTGAAAAGAAGCTTATGGACGAAAAGATTAAGAAACGACAACAGGATGCGATGAATTCTGAAGATTCATCATCCGTCGTGCGTCCTCCTTCTCCCATTCCAAGACAGCTGAAGTGGAAGATGGCCCGAACCAAAAAATTTGGTTCTATGACAACTCAGGCCGCACAAGAAATAGCGGAAAAAATTGTGAGTATTTCTAAATCGTTAATTAGCAACATTTATTTGTATTTTATGTCAAATTTAGTGCCTTGTTCATGACATGTATGTAGGAATCTTTAGAAGAACAAGCCACACAAGGCGCATTTCTTCCCCAAGGTCAAGATGACATACTAAATACTGCCATTGGAAAAAAGGATCACCCTGGTCGTGTTCGCGGAGAGGTGACAGGTGTGACAATCACACAATACTTTGGGCGTAGTTCACGTGCTAGAATTTCATTCACATCTGAAAATGTTATGAACAACGAGGATTCAACATTTGGATGGCCAAATCTAGACCCTTCCCAACACACCGTTACCGGTTTGTAATAAACATCAGGTACAACCTTAACTAAATCATCCAACGCATCAAGCTCACTTCCACTACTAGTTGGACTTGACACCGTTTCAATTTCATTATTTGGACACTTTTCCGGATCCTAAATGTGTAAAACATATGTTTGTTAATCCCAACAAAAATTGACCTTTTATTTGCATTAAAACAAACCATGTGTAGGTAATTTCAATCATTAGTAGAGGTACCTGATGTGACACTGGCTTCACAAGATTTTTTGGCCATGCAACAAATGTGTTTAGGGTATCTTTGACCTTTTTAATCTCTGCATTGGGGAATGGCACTTGGGCGTCCCCGTCGATAACGGTCGAAACAGTAACCCTCACAACGACATCATCCGCATATTGTATGTTGTGAATGGTGGCCTTCCCATCACAAATTTTGCCCATTGCCACTAGTCGTGTTGAATCCTTACATTGTACATACAACCCCATACACGGGCTAACAGCCTCACCATTTTGTCCGGCAGAAGGGTTTGCTTCATTTTCTGCACAACTCCCCTTTGTGCTGACTCTTGCCACTACTTTTTCTATGTCTGGCTGAACTGGGTTTGACATCGGTGACCCCATTTGAGACAACTCAAGCTTTATCTCTTCCTTTAACTCTCTTTTGCATTCTTCTTTAATGTGTTTGACAATATCAGCCAATTATTGTGGAGTGATGGATGCAGAAGAACTACTACATGCACGTGAACTACGCCCAAAGTATTGTGTGATTGTCACACCTGTCACCTCTCCACGAACACGACCAAGGTGATCCTTTTTTCCAACGGCAGTATTTAGTATGTCATCTTGACCTTGGGGAAGAAATGCGCCTTGTGTGGCTTGTTCTTCTAAAGAGTCCTACATACATGTCATGAACAAGGATGCGTTGGATGATTTAGTTAAGGTTGTACCTGATGTTTATTACAAACCGGTAGCGGTGTGTTGGGAAGGGTCTAGATTTGGCCATCCAAATGTTGAATCTTCGTTGTTCATAACATTTTCAGATGTGAATGAAATTCTAGCAGGGGACAAGTGTTTGAACATATCCGTAATGCAATTGTGGATCATGTAAGTTAATGTGCATTTATTTGTATTTTATTTGAAGTACATTTTTCATACTTCTTACAAATAAATTTGTTCCTCATGTTTCAATTGCGGGAATTTGATAGGCATATGGCGGAGTGGACCTCATCCTTGGTAAAATCATCGGTGTATGCATTTTTTGAGCCTCAATCAATACACAATGCCAAGGACAGACGTGCAGAAACGCAAGAATACATTGACTCATGGATGAAGGATTCCCAAAGAGAGGTGTACCTAGGAGCATACTTGAATCAGTAAGTAAATTGTTTGTATTAGTAGTATTTCGAAATGACTGTGATACATGAAGGTAACATACTGTTTGAAATATGCAGGGCCCATTGGCAGCTTTTTATTCTGTGTCCTAAAGACCATACCGTCGTATGGCTTTGTTCGTTGCGTAAGAAGCCAGATGTTCACATAAAAGCCGTAATTAACAAGTAATATGTTCAGCACACAATACATGAAATAGGTTGACATATCTTTTATGCTTTAACAACAATTCTCATGTTTGTCAATGTTTATCAGTGCAATGAAGAAATTGAAGACCACTACATCCGATAAAGCAAATCCACCCCCACCCACCTGGATTGAGTTAAAGGTAACAATTTCGACAAAGCCTACGTATCCATGTATTGATATTTAACAATTGTTGGATTGCAACAAGTTGATTTGTTTGTTTACTTATGTTTTAGAGCCATGTTCAACCCGGAGGATATGAGTGTGGATATTACGTAATGTATTGGATGTGGAACATAGTTATAGGGGATCTGAAGAATGAGTGGAGCAAGGTATAATTGAAGGAACACCTTCGAAATTCATCAACTTATATGAATATATAGCTGTCAATCACATTAAACTAAATTCATATTTCCTCTACTAATATTGCAGTGGTTTAATGATGGAACACCGTTGGCTGTTGAACAGATAATAGTTATAAGAAAGCAATGGGCAGCTTTTTTTTTTGGAAGTTAAATGTGCAATGGAAGATTCCTCATTCAACCACTTATTAAATTTGACACAGCCTTAACTTTTTAGTTGGTTACCTTTGTATAATTGTAGAACTTACATTACATTATGAACATTGTTAGACACACGACAATTATTGGTGATTTCCTTGTCATGTTTGTCAATGTTTATGTTTGACATGGATCATTTTAGTACAATTGTCTTCTGAATGGCATTTAAATTGGGTTATTGATTGCTTTGTGTGCTATTGGTATTGTGAATGATTGACATTACTTGCGAATAGTTATACAGATAGTTTTGGAAATGATGAAGAGCTGTAACCACAGCAGTTAGGCATGTACATATACAGAGCTATAACCAACTTAAACTATCAACACATGCTAGCAGCACAGAGCTGCAAAGAGGTATGCTTTCTTGTCTAGAGTTTGTTTTACATTGATTGGTGTTTTAGGTGGCTCAAGTGCTTTTGACATTGCCCTATTCTTTCTCTCAACTGGGCATGCTATCAGGAATGTTGCTTCAGATTTTATATGGAATCTTGGAAAGTTGGACAGCGTATCTAATCAATGTCCTCTACATGGAGTACCGTACCACAAAGGATAATTGTTTATAGGGTCATCCGACAAAAAATTGTTTATAATTTCTTTCTTTTTTTAGTTAAAGATGATATTATTTGATTTTTTTTTATAATGCAATGATCAAATGAATAAATTTGTTTATTTCTATAAATAAACTAACTTGATGTATTTTATTTTTGAAGAGGATATTGTATATGCTTTGAAGATCATGAAGCAGGATAATGCTTGAAAGAGATTCCCACAAAAGTTAGTAACTTTCCACCAAAATGTACACTGAGGTACCTTTAGTTTTATTGTAGTCCGCTATTTTTGTTTAAAATTGTTAATTTAGAATAAAATATTGATTGGAAGCACTTTAACCTGCTATATTATATATTTGAATCATATATATGTTTAGTTACTTTGATTTATAATGTAATTAATTAGTTCAATAAGGTTTCTTGCCTACAGAACTTCACTCCTTGATCTTTTTTGCTCAATTTTAAAAATAGGTGAATCCATATGGATTATAACGAGTAGAGAGTGTTCAAAAGAGTGCTATTAGTGTTACTTGCTAGAAAAAGAGAAAACATAGTTGAACCATGGAGTTGCCTTTTGCCAACGCAACATTTAGTTTAGATGATATTCTGTAAATGCTTTATTCTGTAAAGAGAAAAGGTAGTTACTCTTGTCGTGTTTGAGTTGTGTTTTATTGACTAAAATTGAAAATGAACTTTCAAATGGTTTGTGCATTTGTGGTCATTGTCATTATATAGGCAAACCAGCAAGCTGCAAAACATCTATATGATGCAAAGGTGTAGCCCAACACACTAATCCCAAAGCAAGTTGGTAACATGTCCACTGAATCTCTTTAAGCAGCA
Source organism: Glycine tomentella (assembly GCA_007407185.1). NCBI lineage: Eukaryota > Viridiplantae > Streptophyta > Magnoliopsida > Fabales > Fabaceae > Glycine > Glycine tomentella. The sequence continues at coordinate 36,976 of PYAF01000977.1, read as the reverse complement.
TTTGCTTCTCTTCTTCGCAATAAGAACGATTCTTTCGTAAGGTTTTCCTCACTTATGAAGTTAAGGTGCATGGATGCAACTTTTATGTAACTGTTGATGAGTGTGACACATGTAAATCAACCCAAACAAGACTAGTATTGTTGTACTTGATAGTGTTTTGGACAAAATATGTTAGTAAGAGAAACATTAGGTTTGGAACAAATTGTAGGAGAACTTGATGCAGTAAAAAACAATTGTAGGACAGCTTGATGCAGTAAAAAACAATTGTAGGACAACTTCATAATTATACCTTTCATGCCTTTTATTTTTTCTATCAAGCACATCTATTTCTTACATTTGGAATATTATTATTCTGTATGCTCTTTTAATCACATGATTGACTTTTTCCAATTAGAATTTCTGAAAACCTAAATTAGAATTTAGCTCATTGTATTATGTCTTTGCTTGGTTTATGCAAAAGGAAACACCAGTTCCAAGGCCCTGATTTGAAGTTCTATGTCTCAAGTATGATCAACATTGGAACTTTGTTGTATGAAATGGTTACTTGTGACTTCATCTTGTATTTTAATGCAGGAAGCAACCAATAATGGCCAGAAGGAGGTTGAAGATCAATTGAGAAGCCTAGAAGAAGAATTGGTGAAGATTAAGTATTGTTGTTAATTACGATTCTAAATTTATTTTTAACTTGCAATAGCTGTAGTTAGGCACAAATCTCAATTAATTTTTTCTTTCCTTTATATCTTTTCAATTTTATTTTGTTAATAGAATTGGAGAATTAGAGTAGGAGAGGGACTTCGTTTTGTAGTCTCATTTTTTATTAGTTGGATGTGTTACATTTGAATTTCACATGGTTGTACAGGTATATATTTGAATTCTTAAATGGATCTTCAAACCCATTTGATTTTAGTGCATTTTAGTATTAGAAATAACATAATATATAGTAGCCTAGCAGGTTTTACACATTTAACCTGCATTGCTTTCAAACTCTTTCTGTAAGTGTTGAAGTCAAAATGTTTTATTGTGTTATCAAGGATGAGAACATGTCATTACTATCAGAGCGCGACGAAAGGGAACTGCAAGCAAGGGATTCCATAGATAGACTTTATAGCATCAGGAAAGAAAATGAACACCAGGTGATTTCATGACAATCAAAAATTGAAGTAAGCTGTGCATTGCAGTTGCAGCCATTTTTATTAATGATTTTAACATTTTGTTTTCTCCATTTTCAGCTGTTTATTTTGAGGCATGAAAATGAATTGATGTCAAATGTTGAGAAGCAAGCACGTCAAATGGCTAATAGTTTATGTCAGAGGCTACACTGCTTGCAAATTGCTGTGGAAAGAGGAGTCGAAGACAGGAAGAACAAATATTACTAAGGTTAAGATAAAGCTACAAGAACAGAACAAGTGCATCAAAAGGCTTACACTAGAGCTTGATATGAACACTCAATTTCCTAGGAGAATAACTGAAGAGACAAGACAAAAATTAGTCAATGCTTTGGGTGAAATTGCAGCTGTTGAATCCAATGCTAACTGTGCTGAGGTATGATTTATTTGTGTTTGTCTTATTTTCTTCATGCCACCCTTTAGTTGGATTATATTACAAAACCTCCAAGGCTTTTGTAGCCTCTCAAGGAGGTTAAGACTTGAGTTGTTAGTAGGAATGCTTATTGAATTAGAATTCAGTGAGACTCATGTTAAATTGATTCCATTGTCAAGGTTTGCACTGACACTATAGAAGCCAATTAGGTGTCATTAATTATGATTTGTTGTCCTTAGACATTGTAAACAAACTGACTCAAAATCTTTAAGAAATTATCTTAACAATGTAGGTAACAGGCATGGTGAGCAAGTTTTGTGACAAGTACAAGATGTTAGCTGGAAGCTATATCATATTGATAAAGATGTATTGATATGAATATGGATAAATTGGTTAATAAAGGATATCCATAATAAACTCAAGATCCAAGGATTGCACACCATACCACAAAGTGGAGTAAGACCTTAGAAAATGAACATTTATTGTAATAGATTGCCAATTGGAGCAATCAAAGGGATTATGATATTAACCAAAGACGTGGTTGGTTCAGAGTACATGCTTGATTCCCTCAAAGCAAGGTCTAATATTCAATGCATTAGTCCTCATATATCATCATGATCCATTAATGTTTCTGTTGGGGAATATATACGATCTTTGTGCCAGTTACTTATTATGGATTTCTGCTTCTCATTTCTCAATTCTACACAGGTGTCCCAGCCAATTAGTTTGAGCAGAAATCCAACCGTTACAAAACAGGTAACTGGAGTTAATAGAATGAATCTAGAATCATAATAGAATTTGCCATTTTCATGTTCAACAAAGAATATACCTTGAACCATGAAAATTGTATTTCAAGGAATTGGATTCTGTATGCTCTTTTAATCACATGATTGACTTTTTCCAATTGGTGAATCATATTTCTTATCTCATATTTGCTTCCCATTTCTTTCAAATGGACCACTTAATCTTAAGTTTTAGACATTGTGTTTTAGTTACCAGTATTAGTTGTTGTAATTGTGATGTGAAAATCTGAAGTCAGTTTCAATTTTTTTTGGTTCTAAAATTGCAAATTGAATTGTTGTGACAACACAGAAGTGTAATAATTTTCTAAGGGTCAATGTTTGCTGCTTATGCCATCTTTTTTACTCAAATAACATGTTTACATGATGTCTTCTTCACCCATCTGACTTTTAAGATAGAAATTCCTTGTTCCTGCGTCTTCCTTGCATTGTGTCAACATATCTCTTCATCAGTTAGCATGTAATACCTGTAATGATTGCTGATGACCAAAAGCTACATTGTTAGCCATCACCAAATCCACTTGCAGCCAAATATATAACCAATCTACTCAGCAGGCATTTGCATGAATCCACCCTGCAAATCAAATGCAGAATTTTAGTTGCAGGAGATAAAACTATAGAGTCCACAAACATATTTTAGTTGCTTCATAATTGACATGTTAAGATCATACTAATTAGATGAGCATGAGATAAAACTAAGTACACGAGCTTATCTATCCTTGCCACAAACCATTGGGTGTTCCCTTGGACTACTTTGTCTCACAATAGCTCGAACTTTTACTCTCGTTGCATTGTTGCAATGGCTCATGAAACCTTTTGACCTTTCCTTGGTATATATATATGTGTGTGTGTGTGTGTGTGTGTGTGTGTGTGTGTAAAGAGTGTAAAAAAAATAATAGACAACTTCATTTTTGATTTAACAAAATAAATTCATTTATACTTCAAATTTATTGAATTATTTTTGTTGATAGGTACTAAATCAATAGTATGAGGAATCAATTTCTCTCTTTCTCAATTACTCAATTTGTAATATTATATATGTTCTTGTAGTTTCTTCCTTTTCACTACGATAACACTATTCATTGTCCTAGTCTTTTGATTTGTTGGTTCATATGTGTTGAATTGAACCTATGCATTATAAATTTGTAATTGGGGTGATGTGAAAGGTTGAAGGTGCAGCAATTTTCAGGTGATATCTATGTGGCTACTTGTGATTAGTTCCTGTTTGTTGAACATTGATATCGGTATAAAACATAAGTAGTTTTTCTTTAGTTTGAGTTTACATTTGACAGGATCACCTGAAGGAATAACGCTGATGTTGTATTGTTGTGCTAAAGTCTCAAACATTTATTTCATTTGGTTGTTAATTTGAAGGCTTTTGGTATCTTTCAGGCTTTAAATGGTATTGTAGGAGATGAGATGGGACTTTGAAAGACCATTAAGGCCATTGCTTTTTTGGCCCAAAGGATCTATAACGTAGGTAAATTTTGTTTCTTTTCCTTTTTTTTTCCCTTGATAGGCTTAGGTACAGTAACGACTTTCTACATAGGGTTAATGTTTGACAAAAATTAACTTATTTCAATCAAATGTCATTAACCATACAAAGATAATTGTCATCATTTAGTAAATTTTGTTTGTGGAATGCATTAGCCAGACTATAGTGTATTAGATATAGCTTCAATCATAAGCCTTAACTTAAGCAATTGAAATAATTAATTTGTACAGTGTCATTTTCTAACTATGGATTCTATATTGCGTTATGAGACCAGCTAAACCGATGCTCACAATATGTCTGATTTAGTATTTGCTATCTTCACAGGTCTATGGAGATGAGACAACAATATTATAAAAGACTAGTGTATCAAGCGATCCAATGCATAACTAACCGTTGCTTAAGTATCCATTTTTAGGTAGATCCTTTTTTTTACTATAATGTTCATTGCTAGTTTGAACTGATAATTGATTGTTATTTCCGTTTTGAATTCTCAGGATTGTTTACACTGGTGAGTTACACCATGGGATTTTATAAGTGGTCAGTAATGTTTTGTATTTTCTAAGATAGTCTTGGTACAATAATCTGGAAGTTGTAATGATTTTAGGTGATGTGATGTTATAATTCTAATAAATTCATGTTAAATGCTTTTAATATATGATGTAGTTTTAATAGTTGTATGTATTGCATTCGTAGGTGTAAAATAATTTTAAAAATTATATAAACAAAGACGATTATTAACAAAATATTGTGTTCATCAATGTTGAGATTTAAAAAAAAAACATATAAACAAATGACGGTTTTTTCTAAATAACCATCTTCGTTTATGTTCAATTAAAAAAAATTCAAATAAAATAGAAACAATGACGGTTATTACGCAAAATCGTCATTGTATTAGCACATACAATGACGGTTCTAGACAATAACTATCATCGTTTGTTTTCCATTTTAAAAAAAATAAAATTCAAATAAAATAGAAACAATGACGGTTATTACGCAAAATCGTCATTGTATCAGCACATACGATGACGGTTTTAGACAATAACCATCATCGTTTGTGTTCCATTTTTGAAAAATAAAATTCAAATAAAATAGAAACAATGACAGTTATTACGCAAAACAGTCATTGTATCAGCACATATGATGACGGTTTTAGACAATAACCATCATCGTTTGTGTTCCATTTTTGAAAAATAAAATTCAAATAAATTAGAAACAATGACGGTTATTATGCAAAACCGTCATTGTATCAGCACGTATGATGACAGTTTTAGACAATAACCATCATGGTTTGTGTTCCATTTTTGAAAAATAAAATTCAAATAAAATAGAAACAATGACGGTTATTATGCAAAACCGTCATTGTATCAGCACATACGATGACGGTTTTAGACAATAACCATCATCGTTTGTGTTCCATTTTTGAAAAATAAAATTCAAATAGAATAGAAACAATGACAGTTATTATGCAAAACCGTCATTGTATCAGCACATACGATGACGGTTTTAGACAATAACTATCATCGTTTGTGTTCCATTTTTGAAAAATAAAATTCAAATAAAATAGAAACAATGACGGTTATTACGCAAAATCGTCATTGTATCAGCACATACGATGACGGTTTTAGACAATAACCATCATCGTTTGTGTTCCATTTTTGAAAAATAAAATTCAAATAAAATAGAAACAATGACGGTTATTGCGCAAAACCGTCATTGTATCAGCACATACGATGACGGTTTTATTTAACAATCGTCATTGTTTGTATTTTATTTAAAAAAAATTAAAAAAAAAATAGAAACGATGACGGTTTTTAGAACCGTCGTCGAAAGGACCCCCTTTTCAACGACACGCAGATCAATGACGGTTTGAGAACCATCATCGTAGGGCCTAAAGAACCGTCATCGTTTGCGCTCTTTGTAGTAGTGATTATTAGAGGAGAGATAAGATAAGATCATATATTTTTCTATTTACATTATTATAGGAGGAAGATTGAGATCTGAATATCCAATCTCACTTCTATAAAAGAGGATCATCAAGGTTAAGGCAAAAAATCTCATTCCTACCTACATACTGATACTTGCCTACCTCTACACTGCTAATTTGAACCTGAACCTCATAGTGTCATTGTAGCTAGGTACATCCCACTACCATTTGTGGAAGAGCTCACGAAGGAACGTTGTCGTGAGAAGGTTCTATCAAATCTGATAAGATCATTTGACATCCACCGAGGGGCGAGGGAAAAACTTTTCCTTGCACCACAACATCATTAATGGCAGTGAACGACGATAACACCAATGCAACCAACCAAGGAAAACCACCACAGGAACAAGCATCCAACATGTTTGGAATGCCTACAATGGGAGCCCCTGAAAATGGGAACCCAACAACTGTGGTGAACATCTTGTGTCAGGAGCTTGACAATCATGCTTTGATTGTCGCCCTGCAAAGGGAGATGAACACGCTGAAGTAGACGCCTAGGAGATGGAGAACCTTCGAAAGGAAAATGTTGTCCTAAGGGAGCATTACCTAAAGCTTCAAGAGGATTACAATGCACATTTGGTCTCGATAGCAGCTACTCATCTAACTCATCAACCAAAAACTTATGAGGCTGATACAATCTGGAGAGAATGAACTCCCTCGGTCACTTAACCAATCCAAAAAGTAGTAAGCGTCGAAAATCGGATGATCCATTTGTTGACAGGATTATGGAAGCACAACTTCCACATGGATGCAACACGTTGATCATAGATTTTTATGACAAACTCTTAGACCCAGATGAGCATGTGGGTGCTCTCGTTACACAGATGAACCTGTTCAAGATGACGACGTGATCATGTGTCGAGTATTCCTAACAACCTTGAAAAGTGCAACACTCCATTGGTACACTCACTTGCCGCGAAACTCAATAAAATCCTTCTTAGCCTTTATCACATGTTTTAGAGCTCAATATGCAACGAGAAGACCCCATCATTTGACTCAGTGGCTCTCACAAACCTTTGGCAAGACAATGACGATTCACTTCACAACTTCATGGAGAGGTTCTCATCAATCTCAGTCAAAATTCAAGACTTGAGCCTCTAGGTCACTTTCACTTCAATGATCATGGGCTTGAAGTCATGTCCCTTTTCAGATAGCCTATGCAAAAAGTCATCTGCAACCTTGGACGAGTTGAGACTAAGGCAACCAAATTCATCTAGATGAAGGAGATGAACGTGTTCAGAGAAAAGATGCATGGAGAACCCTCAAAGAAGCTAGTGAAGCGGGATGCAAACATTGAGAGTATAATAACCATGGCTAAAAAAAAAAAAGTTACTGTAGCAGTTACTGTAGCTTGGCGCTCCGAGCGTGGGATCTGGCGCTCCGAGCTTGGCACTGTAGCAGACAGGTGCTGGATTTGGCGCCAGGAGCGCCAAATCGGCACCAAGGGCACCGGATACACTGGATTTTGGCGCCATCAGCGCCAAAGTGGCGCCAAGAGCGCCACAGATGTTGGAAACTGGCGCCAGGAGCGCCAAAGTGGCTCCTAGGGCACCAGATGCACTGGATTTTGGCGCCAAGGGCGCCAGAGTGGCACGATTGGCACGGCATGTTGGTCAGGCCACCTATAAAAGGTCATTTCACATTTTTTTAGAGAAAGCCATTGTTCCTCTTCTTCCCTGAGCCTGGACCGCCATTAATGCACCTTAGAAGCTTCAAACCTTCATCATAAACCCATAAAACACCTCCTAATTACCTTTAATCTTGAATTGAACCATTTAGGAGCCAATTTCAGCCTAGTTTGGAGAGAAACCCCATTCCTTGAGCTTCTTGAGAGAGAGCTGAGCTTTGGAGAGGAAAAAAAGCTGGTGCAATGATGCCAGAGCTAGGAGAAAGACTTCTCCAGCCTTCCTTGACTGAATTAAGGTAAGAAACTCACGTCCTAACCATTTAATTCTTGGAATGGGAGATTGGGTGAATAGTAACCAATTGACTATAGGGCTGGAATTAGGCTTAGGTTCTTTAGAAAAGAATAATCAGGAGGTTGTTCTGAGAGATATGGAACCTTGGAACTGGAATTGTGATGAAGTTTGAGTTTGGCTCTGGGAAGGAAGAAGTGTGTGTGAATAAGAGGTACTATGGCCTGAATTAACTTAAGTACCTTTACAAAAGTTGTTCATAAGGCCAAATAAACGGTGAAAGCATGTTAATATTTTTGCTTTGTCTGAGTTGGACAATTGTTGGTCCTTAATATTTATAAAGCTTTGAATTAAGCTGTATAGAGTTTTAAAAAGACTCTAAGGCCTTAGTTAGACTGAGGCAGACCATTGAGGGTCAATGGATGGCCTAGTAGAAGCTGGGCTAAGATAAACCTTAAGTTAGAGGACATGAGCTGTTTATGAAAGAAAAGGTGTTTCCTTCCGTATAAACGGTTGAACACCGTTTCTGATTGTTTATTTCATGCCTATTGTAGGGCGTGAGACGCATAGTACTGGTGGAGGTCACCACGAGACTAGGAGAGCTGTTTCTGAGCTACGACCAGGTAAGCTCAGTGTTCTTGGGGATTGTTTCCCTGCCTGTGTTCACCACACCCAAATTGGGTGATGTTTGATGTATTTGTATGCTGATGATGTTATGATACTGAATATGTATTGAATGTTGATGATATGACTTGATGGTTGTTAGCAATTGAGTGCCAGCCAGATCCTGAAATAGGGTATATGTGTATTGTTTACACCGAGAAATTGTATGTTGTTGATTATGATAATGGTATTGATTACACTAGTATAGTGTATGCTCGTATGGACTCTGTTATGAGATGATTGTGATGTGATTGTATCAGAATCTACTTGCCAGTAGTATGAGGAACTATGGACCCCTTTGGGAATGTTCCCACTCGGTGGATGATCTCCCTCGGGATAATCCATAGGCGTCCATGTAAGTCCTGAATAGATGTACCCACTCGGTGGATGATCCTATTCAGGTATTGGGCGGCAAGTCCTGAGTAGATGTACCCACTCGGTGGATGATCCTATTCAGGCATAGATTGAGTGAGTCTTGAGTAGATGTACCCACTCGGTGGATGATCCTATTCAGGAACTCAAATGAAAGTCCTGAGAGAATGTACCCACTCGGTGGATGATCTCTCTCAGGCACTGTGTATTGTTTGCTTATGCTTATTTTGGGGTGGCCACGTGCATACAGATTGTTCTTGCGAGCCATGAAGGCTAATTGTATGATGTAGTTTTACATGATTTGATTTCTGTTATGCTATATTATATGTATATATATATATTTATGTGCTGGAGAGTGAACCAGAGGGAGGGAAACCTCTGAGGACCCTGAGTTTACTGGGATGATTATCTCACCCCTGTTTGGGGCTCATATTGCAAGAGCTGAGACCGAGGTCACTGAGAGATCCCAAGGCAAGAGGCCTGAGCTGGGATAGAGTGAAGATAACCCTAGGTTTAGATGACTGAGCTTGCTAGCTCGCTTTTGTTTATTTGATCTGTATTTTGGGAATCCTAGGGAATAATTGTGCAATTTGAGAACTATGTATCATGTATATGACAGAGATTCACCATATATGTATAAAAGTGTATTTATACTGGATTCAGACTTGCTTTATTGTTTATTTCCATGCTCGCTGCGATACTCTGATATTGTAATAATGTTAATACACCGGGTGCACACGGGGTGTTACAGAGAGCGATCGAATTTGGGGTAGATCTAGAGCTGACAAGCCGCCTCGATCCAAGTTCAGCTACTACACTCCATTGACAGAGAGTCAAGGCCAAGTACTGGAGGAAGCATGTAGCGTAAAGCTAATCTAGCTATCGGCTAAGAATCAACCTCCCCTAGGGATAGACAAAAAGGACATCTTTAGAGATTTGTAAAAGACAAGGACCCCTCGCACGATCAAGATCAAGAGCACAAAAGGAGTTGGGAATGTAGTTGAACTCAAGAAACAACAGAGGCACAACAGTCAAAAGAAAACACCTACCCGAAACTCAACTTTTAGGTGTGATCAACACAATAGCCAGAGGATTCGTAGGAGAAGGAAGTTCAAATTTGATACACAAATGCTACGTTCGCAGCCTCAAGACTACCAACTTGGTAGAAGTTGAAAAAAAGACAACCAGAAGCATGCCCCCTATCATTTTCATAGATGAGGACTTTAGGGATTGTAATGACCCGCCTCGTTGCTACTATATCATCAACTCTTACCGCACAAGATTTAACTTTTAATGAAAACCTCATTAAATTGATTATGAAAATGATGGTAAATTTTTCGTGATAATATAATTATCATACGCATATTACAATTCCATAATTAATCACATATGTACATATACATATATATATATATATATATATATTAAATCGGTACATGTCATCCACATGTTAAAACTTCCTTTAGTTTTACATGTAATACAATTGAAATTACATATCTAACAAAAAGTCAAAGAAGAGTTGATTAAAAAAACACAACTCTTTCCCAAAATGAAACCCAACATCATCACGTTGGCTTGACGGCTCCAACAAAAAAGAATCTCCCTCCAGAGTCACCTAAGGTTGCTCATCTGCTCACACGAACGAAGGTTCGTGATTATCACAGGTACCAACCACTCAGTACAACAAACGCAAGGGTGAATTTATTATATAAAACCGACAAGCATCATGTAACAACAATTGGAAAGGAAACAACATTCACAATCACAATTATTACCAAAATTCTATAAGTCCAATACACACCCAACAAACTAATCATCTGATAGATTTCACAACTCAAACAATCATGCACTGAATGATGCATGCACCTGACTCGTCTATCAGCATGCAATGTGGTACCATCCTCATGGAAATAGTCTCTCTCAGGAAAATGATGTAGTAGCTCATCGAGGTCACTCTGTTGTGCATTAGTCGCTCCCCCCATGGTGATCAGCCCTGAGTCTCAAGGGAGTTCCAAATAGAGTGACATGCCCCCTAGTTCCTGCAGTTCAGCCCACAGAAAACTCACAGGTACTTACTGCCACCATTCTATTTCCATCCATGCACATGAAGTATGAAACATGGGCATCATCAATGTATGACCATGACCAGGAACAACTCCTTCCCCGCAAGGATGACCGACAATACACCCCCGATGTACATACATAACACACCAATGTGGGCTCATCAATACACTGACCGTGGCTAGGAACAAATCCTTCCCCACAAGGATAACCAACCGGTCACTGCACCTTACGTGTATATGCACAACATACAACCATGGCACCATCAATGTATGACCATGGCCAAGAACAAATCCTTCCCCGCAAGGATGACTAGTCATACACCCCCATGGGTATCCATGTATATCCACATCACATAATGACAATCATGGGCACTATCAATGCATGATCATGGCCAAGAACAAATCCTTCTCTACAAGGATGACCAATCATGCATCCCCCATGGATATAAGTGTACATACACATCACCTCATCTCGATATCATCATCATATATATCAAATTCTTCTTATTTCAACATTATCCTCAAAAACATCAACTTCATCTTATTTCAACATCAACATCCATTTCATCATCATCTCATTTAAACATCTTAAACCACATCATTTATACATCATCAAACACATCATCATTATCTCATTCAATCATCACCAACACCTTAATAACATCTCATTTCAATATTATCAATGACATCAATATCACCTCATTCATCCACAATCCATATTACCACGAGACTGGTATTTTAGGAAAATTCTAAATTAAAGAGGATGACTACAATATAGAAAACACACTTGTATGTCCATTTAAAAATTTAATAAAAAATTAAATAGGAAAACATATCATAAAATTTTGGGTAGAGTCACCTTTGTAATTAAGATTTTTCCCAAAAAAATTCAATCATTACAACAACAATATCATTCACAGTTTTATCCATCAACAAGCCAATTCATCGCACCCCATTAGTTAAAAACACAGTTTTTGTTGAAAACGAGCACACACAAGAACAAACACACATCAATCATAAATTCATCATATCCCATTAGTTAAAAACTTAGTTTTTCTTGAAAACCAGCACATAGTCGGGACAGACAGATATCGTCATAGTTGGACTCCCTGGTCCCCAACTATGGTATCTAAACTATTACCAACATAATAAACTCCCCTTACCTAACTAGAAGTTATCCCTGTTACAGCCAAATGATGTTGTTTCACGATCCTTCGAATACACATGCTTATCCGAACATAGAGCCCTATATACCAAATCGAAGATAATTTAGTATAGATTTCAAAGGAAAGTCAAAATTAACATTTGGGGTCAAATACTCACTCAAATCAAAAGGGGCTAAAAAGGTGTTTTGGGAGTTCACATAAAAAAATATCATTTTGAAATTCCAATCACACCAATGTGATCGGGGTTCAACAAGGATCACAGAAATGACATCTATTTCATAAAAAGGATACTTTTACAACATCTCATTTTCAAAGGGTTTTCAAAGGAAGTGTAAAACTCCCAACAATGGTACCCAAAACACAAGAGTCATTAAGAGAAGTTTAAACTATCTAGAAGAAGACAAAGGAAATCAAGGTTACCTCAAGGAAACCAAGAAAGGAGGATTGGAGGCTTTGTTCTCTACCGAAACTTCGAGAAGAGTTTTAAAGATTCCGCTCCGATTAAAGTGTTCCTCTCCGTGCGGTGGTCCAACAGTAAGTGGCAGTGGCTCATGGTGGTCACCGATGGTCGTGGCTGATGGAGGATGATGGTGGGAGGTTGAGGGAAGCTAGGAAGAAGAAGATAACCTCCATTTTCGTGATTATGGCTGCTGGTATGTATATATGACCACCTTCACTCGTCCAGGCGAGCAAAAATGCCTGCGAAATTCGCCCGGGCGAGCTGACATAGTGGCACTATAGCCCTTCATCATTTGGGGAGTAGACATACCTGGACCTTTCCACTAGCAAAAGGACAAGTAAAATATCTCCTTATCGGCATTGACCATTTCGCCAAATGGATAGAGGTCGAGCCCATAACTACCATATCAACAACCAATGTTAAAAAATTCATTTGGAAGAACATCGTGTGCCGATTTGGAGTTCCCAACACGTTGATCTTCGATAATGGAACACAATTCATTGACAAAAGAGTTAAGGATTTGTTTGAATGCTTGGGGATCAAGCACAGGGCGACTTCAATAGAGCACCCACAAAATAATGGGCAAACTAAAGCAGCTAAAAAAGTTATACTCAGAAAATGAAGAAGTGAGTTAAAAAGGCCAAAGGCAACTGGACTACGGAGCTTTGTGCCATCTTGTGGGCTTATTGCAATTCTCTGCATTTCACAATAGGAAAAACCCTTTCTCGAGTCTTATACGAATTAGATGCAATGATACCAGCAGAAGTCGACGAACCTTCTCTTTGAAATCTGAACTTCGTAAAACAAGAGAGCAATGAGATGCTTAAAGAAGCACTTAATTTAGTCGAAGAGACCATCATGGAAGTCCACATGAGAGCCAAGACAAACACAATAATCAAGGCACACCGAGAAACTTCCTGACTTGTGACTTGGTGCTAAGGAAATGTGGAGAAGCCCAAAAAGATGCTAGAAAAGGCAAGCTTGCTGCAAATTGGGAAGGCTCTTTCAGAGTCATTGAAGCACTAAAAAACAAAGCCTACCAACTAGAGCACTTATCCAACAAGGCTACTCCAAGAACTTGAAACATCACTCACCTTAAATTCTATTACAATTAAATTTTTAAGTGGTGTTGTACTCTTTTTCCTACTCTAGCATTTTTCCCATGAATTTTTTGCTAGAGAGGTTTTAACAAGGCACACCCAAAAATTCACATAGAATAAAGTGTTCTTCTTCTTATTATTGGTTTGTAGATTCGAGTTGACCAATCGGTCTCTTCGACTAAACACCCAACATGGGGTTACGTTTCCAAGTAGTTCCTAATTAAAAGAAATCAGTGATTGAAAAATGAATGCAACACTTATAAATAAAAGGCACTGGCTTATATAAAGAAAGACCTTATTTGATAGGTCGGGTCCTCAAGCCTTTACAAAAAAAAAGGAATGGAAGACAAATTAAGCTGAGCTAGGCACTGCATTTGCAAGCATGTCAACTTCAATGACCAGTTCCCGTTGACAAGTAGCGTATTTTACAACATGAAAGAGGGATAGGTCAACATCCTTCAAAAAGAACTTGACTTAATGGAGCACCTTCTTAAAATCGACTTCATGAGTCTTCAAGATCTCTCGGCTTCTGCTTTGTCAAGATCAGTCTTCAGTTTCTCTTTGGTCTTTTCAGCATTCACCTTAAAGAGAGCTTTGGTTGAATCCGTGGTAGTGGTAAGCCTTGTCTTTGGTTGAATTAGTTTCTCTCGAGATTCAGCCTCTTTCAACTTGGTCTTTGTATCCTTAAGAGACTTCCAAGATTCCTCGGCCAACTGCAACAGTGTCTTGTTGGCCTTGGTGGCTTCATCCAAAGCCTATTCAGCATTGGCATGTTAAAATTGCGCCTTGTTGGATCCGTCATCAAACTTGTCCTTGTTGAGAAGTGAACAATCAAGTCCAAGGACATTCCGAGGGTAGCCTCTCAAAGCATGACGCTAGCAGGAGGGGGGGACAAAACCCAGTCTTGAAGATATCAGTTAGGGCTATTTTTTAGTCGATGCTGGCTAGGTTTTTTGGCAGACATCAGTTAAAATAATTCCTAGTCGACATCTGCTTAAAAATAGTCTGGCCAATGTTGGCCAAAAGAACCTAGCCAATGGCAGTCGAAAAACATTATTGGTTGGCGTCGGTCCAAAAATTTCTAACTGACGTTGGTCGAAATATAATCCTGACCAACATCATCTAAAAAAATATTCCCAACATACTTTGGCAAAATAAATCTTACTCGACATCGACCGAAAAATAAACTTAGTGGATGTTGGCTTGTAAAAATCATTGGATGTGGTCGATAAAAAAAACTTGGTCAAAATTATCAATATTTGTATTTTAAAATTATTAAACATTTAAAACATTTTTTAATTAAATATTTCAAAATTAGATAGTTTTTATTTTCTATACAGTTTAATATTGGAATTTTATCTATTTAAGATATAAAAATGAAATTTTGCATAAGGAGAAAATTGAATTTCCCTTTCCAAACAAAGAATTTAAAATTTAAGAAATTTGAAAATTGATTTATTTAAACAGAATTGAAAAATTAAGGAAATTAAAATCAAATCAATTCAAATTCTAGATATTTCAAATTTTGTGAAATTTTTAAATTCTTCATTCAAACACAAACACAAGTAAAGCTTGTCTAGAAGCCGACAAGACCAGGAATTTAGCAATATGGTTTATCAAATATAATTTCAAATATAAATTTTTTTTATCAAATATAAAATTCCCCTTTTATCAACCCCATTTCTTTCTCTTATTTATGTTATGAAATATATATTCTTCTTTTATAATTTTTATGGGAAGATGTTGATATTTTATTTATCTTTAATTCTATAGTATTTATTGTGAATATAAAATGCTTTATCTATTTTAGATAAATAATCTAGTTCTCCTTTATAACATTCATTTGGAAGATAATTGTATTTTATTTTTATTTTTAGACAAAATATTCAAATACTATTTATTTTTCTTTCAATATTTTTTTTATCATTTACAAGACTTTATTAGCGTTCTCTTTATATGAATTTGATTTAAATGATATGATAATTAAAAGTTATTTATTAAAAATCTTTGGAAACAAATCAAATATCAAGTTGTACTAGAGACACCTCAAAATTCTAGACACGTCAACTCTTAATTTTTTTTAATGCAAACACTAATTTTTATTATAAGTTCATGAAATTTATTTGTAACATATATATTAATGATTGAATTTTATAACTTAAATTTTTAAAAATATTTAGTTTGTTTTTTGTTTAAATATATTTTCTCTTAATATTATAAATATAATTAGTATTTTAGAACGAACACACACATGAGTACTTCATGTGAAATGTGATATGCATATGAATCTTAATTTTCAGAGTTGGTCCCCTAACATTGAAGTTTGAGTCCACCCCTAATTGCAGTTTGAACAATTGCCTCACGATTGCTATAGCTTCGCCTTTACGCTTAGTGAATCACCCTCTAGATATATGGTTCCAACAGCTACTTGCATTGAGGTTTAAAAAATTATGCGATTTTGTTTTTATTTTATTTAGTCCTTTTTGATGAGCTCATTTTGTGTATCTTGTTGGAGACTAATACATATTGTCTATGTAGGTTAAGTTATTCATTTTTTATTATTTTCATTGAAGTCAATATTCATGCTTAAAGTTGAATGGTTTGTGTGTTTTAATGGAATTGTGTTTGGGTTAGTAAGGGGGAGCAAACAGATCTCGTCCGACTGGAAATCAGGTGAGTCAAAGACAAAGTAGCATATGGATGGGTTCAGGAAGGTTGATGGGTAAGACAAGCTAAATATCAATTTCATATGGGTTTTTTGGGGTTTGCTTCCTACACCAATCAGATTTCTTATACACCCAATATTGCACAGTGAAAAATAAAAAATACCCTTTCTAAAAAGGTTAAGTACAGACAATGTTTTATTTTTTCATACTCCATTCAGGCTTTTTGTTCTTCTCCTTCCTTCCGTTGCCGTGCTTTGTTTTTGTTCTCCCTTATCTCCTCATTCATCATCTATTGGTGCACACTGCTCCTTGGTTTTTCTGATTCTTCGTCATTGGTGGTTGTTGTGGTTGAGTGTCCTTTGCCGTCGTTCTCAGATGTGAGTTCCTTCTTTCATTTTTAACTTCGTCGTTTCGTTTTTAATTGATTGGAAAAAAATTGGACGTCGTTAACGTTTACAGATTGACAACCCGTATGAGTACGGATTGGCAATCTGTAAGATGGAAACAATGAGGCAATCCGTAAGCCCCATACCGATTGTCAATCCGTAAGGGTTAGATGATTTACTTTTTAAAAAAATTAGTTTATTTTTAAAAAATAATTGAATAGTTTTTGTTGTTTGCTTATGTATATCAATTTCAAATGTGAATGATGATTTATTTTGTCAAAATTTAGTTGTCAAAATTTATTTTACTGACTTCAAAGTGACTTTAAAGTAAATAACTAGTTTTCAATTTTTGATTTATTTTTAAATATTTAGTATAATTTTGTTAATTACAGCAATAGTAATTTACAATGAAATTATATAATCGTATACATAAATTAAGTAAAATACATTATTTAATTTGTATGTTTTAATTAAGTTTTTGAAATTTGAATTAGACATAATAAAGTAATTGGTATGTGTTTTGTTTTTAATTTGAATTCATAATAATAAATGAATGCATATGTGTTTAATTGTTTTTAGTACTTATAGTTATAATTATTTGGTACTGCGTAATCACCAACAATCGAGAAGAGAGAAAAGGGAATAAGAAAACAACACACAAAGTTTACCCTGGTTCACCCAATGTAGGCTACGTCAAGCTTTTCACTATATTCCCTAACTCACTCGTACAATTGCACTCAAATTACAAGAAAATATATAGGCACAATATGAGCCATATCCAACAATAATAACGAATTGATGTTATTTTTTGTTGTAATGTTTAAATTGTATGAAAATAACTGAAATTAATTGCATTGATTTGGGTTGATTTGTAGTGGTAATCTAACAATTTGCCAAATTTGTAGATTATGGTTAGAACACAAGGATTACGTCAGGCTTTAGGCAGAGTTGTTAATAGAGCCTTAGGTAGAGACATGAGTGCTAATGAAAAACAAGCCCCTCAACGCCGAAGCCCCTCAACAGGTAGGTGTTGGTGTTATTGAGGATGTGCCTACTGACCAAGGTGTCGAGGATAGAAGTTTTGATGCTGAGGGTTTTCTTGGCGGGCCCTAAGATACTTCAGTCTTGTCACTTTATGCTAATCATGCAGCTAGAGTTTGGGCAGGAGAGGTACCATTGTCTTTAACTTTTTTTAAAATTTACATATTTTAGTCATTTTAATTATGATAATTAACTAAAATTAATTGCAGGAATGTCTTGAGTTGAAGTTGGCCTCTCATGGAAGGAAGGTGCAAAAATTTGGAAGGCCTGCACCTGAAATTGAAGGTTTAGTGGCCGTTATGAGCTTAAGCCCGCTTATTTCATGTTCATTGGAGACACGTGATAGGAGTTTTCTGCCTTTGTGGAGAGATGGAACAAAGAAACCAACAACTTCCATCTGCCCATTGGAGAAATCAGTATTACCCTCGGTGACGTGGCACGTTGTTACATCTACCAATCATAGGTGCCTTCCAAAGCTTTTATGTAATAGATGTATAGGAGGTTGTGCAATTATTAGTTGAGATGCTTGAGGTGACTGTCGAAGAAGCTGAAGCTGAGACGCAACAATGCCACGAAGCATATGTCGGCTTTCGTGGCTGTGAGACATTTATAGTCTCAAGTGAGTCAATGCAATGGACTGTTGCAGCTAGAGCATATTTGCTCCATCTGGTAGGTTGCACAATCTTTGCTAACAAGAGTGCCACACATAATGGTGTGGTATTCTTGGACGCATTCCGTGATTTGCAGCTGTCTGAAGGCTTTTGTTTGGGAGCAGCAACACTCCAACACATGTATGACAATTTATATTATGCATGTCAGCACCATGGTAAACATGTTGTACGGTATATCAGTCTCCTTTAGGTATTTCTGTCATTTTATCTGTCCTATGTTTATTCCTTCGATATTAGTTATATTATAATGACTGATTTGTTTTATTGTATTTGTAATTATAGTGTTGGATCTACAACCATTTTCCTGCAATTGCTAATATGGTTGCAGATGAGGACTACGAATAGAGCCAACCACGGGCTACTTGCTGGAAGGCTAGGAAGGCATTACCAGCCACAACCTATTGTAAGCGATTAGATAGGTTGACAACATATGGTGTTTTGTTGGACACCATATGCTGATCACCGTGCGTTTAGTGAATTTCAAATCATTTCTCTATTCTCTGGGCATATTAGATGAGGACCTTACATTGTCAGATGAAAATATAATGAACACTTATGCAAATAACCAAGTGGGGGGTGAATTGGTTTTACCTCAAAGTTTTTAAAATTTCCATTCAAAAATATGTAACAGCGGAAGACTTTTAAAATGGATCGTATCTTTTAAAACCACATAGAAAAACAATTTCCTTCACCAATCAAACCACTCGTGTTGTGACCAATATTGTAAGATGAAGAAAACTAATACTTCAAGAATATTATGAAATACAAACAAAAATATTAAATCACACAAGATTTAAACTGGTTCAACTCCCAACCCCGGAGGCTACATCTAGTTTTCTTCTAACCAAATCTTGGTCAGAGTTCCACTATAACAAATATTAGTTCTTTACAAGCTTACAATGATCTCTCTTACCCACCCTAGGTAAAATTCAAAATCTATACCCTATAGACTTTTCAAAAGACCAAGAATCAGAGATCCCTTCTCTGTTCTTTCCTCTAGAAAACCTTTCTAGAAAAAGTTTTAAAGAATACAATTGTTATATGGACAATAAACTCACATACAAAACAAATATCAAACAAAAAGACCAAGCTTAAGGTTCAAGAAAGATATCACCTTATAATCCTTAGCTGATTCAATGAAATGAATGATTCAAACAATCAGAGACTATATGCAAATACTCTTTCTTGATGATTTCTTTAACCAATATCTTAGTAGGAATTATGGTAAATGATATTTCAAGCTCTGAGGCAGAAGGTTAAGTTCTTAAGAGATCATGTTTGGAGAAATATTTTGAGAATATTAGAAATAAGAAGGTGATCAAATTCTTAGAACGTAAGAATTATGATCATGATGGAATATATGGTCGGGTTCGAAAAGTTAGTAAGGAACTCTTCAAGGAAAAGATGGTATTTGTATTAGTTGGCTCTAGTGTGGTTTGAGTTTATTAGGGAAAAATTCCTAGGTATCTTCTATGGATGACAAGTTTATGATTGAGATCCCAACTAGTATGTTTTAATTTTGATGTGAATTATGTGTTGTTAAAAATTGTTGATAGAAAATTTTATATTAATTCAAGCTGTTTGTCAGCATGATAATATATAGACTGATTGTCTTCTGATAAATTGTTTTTAAAGTAGTGTTGAGTAATCTTGAGATTAGTAATGATAAAATATCATTGACCTACTAATTGAGGAAAATGGAGTCTGATGTATAGAGTTGAACCCATATCTGTAGCTACTCATGTGATGTTCCTACAGAGTTAGTTGAGTTTAAGAAACAATTAGGAAAATTGTTGAATAAGTTGTTTGTGCGATCTAACATGTTTCCATGAGAAATACTAGTGTTGCTAGTAAATAAGAAAGATGGAATCATAAGGAGGTGTATAGACTATCATTAAACGATTAAAAACTAAGTATCTTATTCCTAGAAAAGATGACCTTATTCATTGGTAAGAACGAGGAAGTTTAGCCAAATAGATCTTACCATTACGATCCATGTGAAGTTTGAGGATATTTTAAGGATTGCCTTTAGAACCAGTTATAGTTATTATGAGTATTTAGTTATGTTTTTTATACTCTAGGAATGTTCACCCCTATCTTGATAGTTTGTGAAAATATTTATAGATGAAACTTTGGTACAACTCCAAGATTATATTCCAAGATTAGAGAAAAGAATGAGGAATAATTAAGGATTTCGTTACAAACTCTTAAGGATAGACAACCTTAGACTAAGTTATTTAAGTAAGAGTTTTGGACTGAGATACTTAGGGCATGTTATACTTTGAGAAGGAATAATTGTAGACCTTTCTAAGGCGGAAGTTGTTCTAAAGTAGGAAAATTCAAAATTTGAAATTAGAAGTTTTCTGGATTTAGCAGGAAGGGATTTTTCTGAATTGGCCTTACATTTGATTAAGTTGATTTGTAAGGAAAGAATTTTGAATGGATGCTCAGGGTAAGCATAAAATACCTGCATTAGTTTCAAAATTTAGGAAAACCCTTTAAGGTATATTGTGATGTATTCAAAAGGGTTTAAAAAGAAATTTTGATGGAAAAATAGTAATACATGCATCTAGGCAATTGAAAGCCTATAAGACAAAATACCTTACTCATGAGTTAGACTTAGCCACTGAGATATTTATATTGAAAAATTGGAAACCTTATTTGTCTGTTCACATTTTGAGGTTGGTAGTAATCATAAAATTAGAGGTATTGGTTTAGTCAAAATGAGAGATGGATGGAATTTTCGAAAGATCATCAAGGAAAAGCCAATATGGTGATAGATGAGTTAAGAAGAAAATTTTGGATGATAACTGCACTAATAACTAGGAAATGGATCATTTCACCCCCATTAGTAACAGGTATTTTTGATAACTGCACTAAGAAAATCCTAGAAGTTTTGATTTGGTTAATTAAGTACGTTCATTTCATCCCTATTAGTATCAGGTATTTTTGGGAAAAAATTGATAAGTAAGTATATAAGTAAGGTTGCAAGATTTCATGAAGTTTTCTAGTATTATGTCTGATGAAGATTCTAGACTTTGGAAAAGTCTACATAGACCTATAGGAACCAAGTTGGAACTAAGTTTAGTCTACCATCCAATAAACAAATTAAAAATTGAGATGTCAACAATCTATCCTACATTTCTCGAATTTAACAAATTTCAAGGACAAAATTTTTTGAAGGAAGAGAGAATTGTAACACCCCAAGATTTCCATGATTGTAGCCAAGGCTTTATATAATTATTAATGTACATACTAAGATTTGATGCTCTATATTTGAAAGATTAGGATGAAATATCAATTAGAGATATTATGGAAATGTTTGAAGAAAAAGGACCATATTGCCCTTTCCGTAAAATAAAAATAACAGAAATGCCCTTAAGGTCTAAATGACCAAAATGCCCTAGATATTTTGATAAAATATTTTAAGGAAGAAATTTCATAACTAACCTTGGATATTTTGGAAATGACAAGAAGAACCTTAGATATTTTGCATAAAATATTGTTACAATGGAAATGACGATTATATCCTTAGGGGGACGGTAAAATTACCAAAATACCTTTTAGGTAAAAATGACCAGATGACTTTAGAAATTTGTGGGAACCTAAGTATTGGATAAAATACTTTTAGATAACAAATTAATAACTTAGTAGGTGACAAGAAACCATAAAATAGAATTTCTATGAATTTTGGAAGATAAGGTGAAAAGAGTTCAATACAGACTACTTTAGGCATCAGAAAATCACAGGAAAATGATAGATACAATCTATAGAATTTTCTCTTAATTAAGTGATGAATAAACTTCTTTAGTAAGCTAGTCTAGTAGTGTTACTAATTAAAAAGCGAAATAGGACCAATAAGAAATTAGAATTTAGCTATTACATGTAATAAAGGAAAATTGGTTGATTTGGACTTCTAAATTAAGCCTTGACCGTATGATACAAGATCAATGGAGAAAAGCTTTAATAAAATTCAAGAATAGCCACATGGAGGATTAAGAAGCTTGGAAAATAGCCATTGGTCCAATTGTAAAGTAAGGTAATAATGAATTAAGAAGATTTTTTGAAGTAAACTTCCTCTTGACTCCTTTGGACACGTAGACAGTTCTAGGCATTATTTCAAAAATCCCAACGGTTAAAAGTTAGATATATGGGATAGGAGTATAACTTTAAAATTTTAAGGAAATCCAACGGTTAACGAATCCAGAATCATTATTTTACAAAAACGGGTTTTTCAAGAATGAAGAAAAACACAAAAACGTAAAAGGAAGGAAAATTGGTAAAACTTTCCCTAGAAGCCTAGCAATCCACGTGAGAATGAAGAGGAGTGGAGAAGGGTGTAGAAAAATCAAGAATTTGGCCACTTGGAAGGTGAGGAATGGCTAGCCAATAAGAAGAAACCAAGTAGAAAGTTAGCCATAATGACCTAGAGATATTGGGAACCAAAAATCAAGCATTAGCCACCTTATAAAAAGAAAGTAGGAACCGGAAATTGGGCTGCCCAAAGGGAAGCCAACCGTGCAAAAAACCACTCCAAAGCCTTTCCATTCCATTTCTTTCTAATTCCACCTTTTACCTAAACCAAAGCACCTACACTCTTGAAAACCTCACGTGAAGCACTAGCAACCCTAGGAGCAAGGATGATTCAATTTTAAAAGGAAAAAGCAAGGTATGGGAAGTTTATGATAAATATGGTTTAAGTATGCTAGGATTATTCAAATTGCTTTAGAATTAAGCTTTGTTTATTAGGTATATGATTAATTGCCTTAAAGAACTAAGGTTGGTTTAATGAATTAATTAATTGAAGAAATAATTTGAATTTAGTTTAATAAAAGATTGGTAGTATGAATGATTAAAATTTAGCTTAATAGGTAATTGTTTAATTGACTTGAATATCTAAGGAAGTAATGAATTTGAGTGATAATTAAAGGAATATTTTCACTAAAGTTTATGTATTGTTTATTGTGCTATAAATTCTTGTAAAGGAATATTTTCACTAAAGTTTATGTGTTGTTTATTGTGCTATAAATTCTTGAGTTTACTTATTAAATGTTATATTAAAAGTATGATGGAATCATGTTATTATGTTGAACTATTTGAGTTGTAATGAACTATGACTTATTTTGAGAAATCTATGAAGTGGACTGTGGCTGTATAATTGAGATTTTGTGTAAAGAAGTTTATATACTATTCTATATACATTAAACTCTGTATTAGATTCATGTTGACAAATTTGAGCATAAGAGATTAAGAGATGAGTAATATTGAAGAGGAAAAATATAATCATTTATGCATGTTCATATACATATGTCTGGCAGGGGCTAAAGACCGTGTTATTTTATATTTAGCCTGGCGGGGGCATAAGTCCGTGTTATTTTATATTGAGCCTAGCGGGGGCATAAGTCCGTGTTATTTTATATTGAGCCTGGCGGGGGCATAAGTCCGTGTTATTTTATATTTGGCCTGGCGGGCGCATAAGTCCGTGTTATTTTCTATTTTGCCTGACGGGGGTTAAAGACCGTGTTAAGATAAGCAGATAAGCATGCATCCTATTTTGATGATGTTATGATGACTTTCTGTATATGTTGTGATAAATTTCTACTATGATGACTTTCTGTATATATTTTGTGACTTAAATTATATTTATCATAGACTTACCCTATTTTGTATCTGCGGTTGACACCTGTGATGATCCCAATTTATTTGGGCGAGCAGAGAAATAGTAAGGCCGTGGATGACTATGAAGAGAAGATGATGAAGATGTATTGATGAGTTGTACTAGATTTAAATTAGTTGTATTTTATGTTGGCATGTATTTGGAACTGTATGATGAACTATACTTTGGACTGTATTGCTGGACCGTACTTTATTATTATAACTAAACCGTGGAGGGAGAGAATTCGTTTATGATATAGACGACTAGTAGAAGGTTGTCAATGTCAGCAAAGAGAATGAAACCGATCCCGGATTCCTTCCCTCAAGGTTTACCTATCACTAGACTTTGCAAGCAAAGCGAAAATAATTTTCATAAAATTTATAACTAATATGATTCTAATGCAAAGCGAAAATGAGATTTCTTCTAAAATCAATCAAACACGAGAGAGTAAGACGAGGCGTTACATCACGCACTTTGGATGCAGCCCAAGTTAACTACACCACCACTGAAAATGAGCTTTTGGCTATTGTTTTTGCTTTAGATAAATTTAGATCTTACTTGCTTTTGTAACACCCTGTGTGCAACCGGCGTATTAACATTATTATTTACCAGATTAGCGCTTAATCACTTTAATTAAAAACTTTGCGGAAGCATAAACGAAAACCATATTTCTTGATTACATTATGTATGGAACATATAACATCTCATCACAAAACAACACAAACCCCTGCTGATCCAGAACCACATAAACATAACCATAGGAAGATAACACAACTATCTCAACAGATATAATAGGAGGAAACATCAATACATAACATAAACTGGTTATGTACATATACATCATCTGACACTCGAAGTGTCTATACAAAAGAATAAGCATCCGAGTGCTTCTGATCTCACCGATCCTTCCTATCACGAGGGTATACATATCATGTACAATACAAAAGAAATACATGTGTGCACACACACATCTTCCCTTTACAGGGGTACAATACATAATAAACAAAACAGAGCCACCCAGCTCTCACAGTTGCTACGCGGCTGAGCAATCATTGTCTCTACTGGGGCCTCCTGCCCTGAGACCGCTCCTCTCTGCCAGAAGAGTCACCTGAAACAACATAAACCCCACACGGGGTGAGATATACATCTCAATAAGCTCAGGGTCCTTGGAGGCATCTCCTCCACCCTGGCTCACTTTCCATGACACAAGTCATCAGGCATCACAAACAATCTAGCCTCCCGGCTCTCATAACAATACAAGCAAGTCATCTTGCTCTAGGTACGGTGGATCGCATCAACACCAACCTCAGTATGAGACCGGAACTCACACCCGTGCCATCCCATCGGAAGCTACCCCTTACGCATGGATGCACGTATATGGTACCTCCGAGAATAGGCTTCAACCGCGACGGGGCACACCTATCTCTTGGTTTTAAGGGATCATCATCACCCTGGGATCATCATCACCCACGAGCAAACCAAACTAGGAGGTGCGCTCTTCTCCTAGGGAGGTCCATACTTATCTTACTGGCCAGAAGATCTATCAATAGGTATCATACACATACAAGCATAGATACAAGCATACATATCATTATGAGTAATGCAACAACCATCAATGCATGCATCATGAATGCAACCATCACTCCCTCGGAGTATGGTGGAACACAAGCAGTGGGAAACATCCCCAAGGGACCAAGAACTTACTTGGCAAAGCCGAGCTCTGCAGTTCTTTCCTTGCTCCGTGGCCTACGCCACTGACACCCTCAGTGTCACGCCCTATACAAGGCACACAAGCTCATATCAATCATCAAGCAATCACACAAGCATAAGCATATAGCACGGTTCTCAACCGTCTCAATGAAAGGAACCTCAGTCCTTTCCAAAACCATTAAGTCATCTAACTTAAGGTTTATCAGGCTCATCAAATCATTTACAACATATAGACCCTCAGTGGTCTCTCTTGGCCTAGCCAAAGCATTAGAGTCTTCACAAGACTCGGTACAAGCCAACACAAAGAGCTCCAAGCTCTATATAGGTCCAACTGGAGAATTCCCAAACTAGCTTGAACGGTTTCCATTATACACAAGACATCGTTCATATGGCCTCTCAGGCACATCAAAACCATATACCAAGGCTCTTGCATGTCACAACATAGCCAAGCAACTCAGCTTACACCTATACATGCATTACATAGACCAAAGAATCAAAGTTCACCAAATTAACATTTGAGAGCTAATCCTTCATCCTCGCAACATTCTAAACACATGTTTCTAAAGGACCCAAGGCTAATACTAGCTCTATCACAAGTGGGTCACTATTCACCCAAAACCCTAACTCACAAATCAAATGATGAATCTCGAGTTTCTTATCTCAATGACGACAAGGAAGGCCCAAGGACGACTCCCCCAAGCTTGGGTGTCCATGAATCGCCGTCGTTCCTCGTCGAACTCGAGTTTTAAGAACTTCCCTTGAGAAAGGGATTCTCTGATCAAGTGGTTTTTGGAGAAATAAGAGAAGGATTCAAGTTCACTAGAGGTTTCTCACTAGTTTGGTGTTTAAAGGAAGTGATTTGGGTCAACTATGGTGAAGAAATGAAGCTTGGAGCTTCAACAATGGAGGTGGGGCGCTGGAGGAAGAAGAAAGGAAGGTTTTTCCTTCTGAAATCACGACTTTCCCCCTTTTATAGTGGTCCTGTTAGAGTTGCCACGCTGATTGCGCCACTCTGGCACTGATCACGCTAGCTCCCAAAAACCATGATGCCATCCGCGCCACTCCCGCGCTAACAGCGCCACTCTCCAGAAACTATGGCACCACCCGCGCCACCACGGCGCCAACCGCGCCAACCTTCAGGGATGGACAGGTCTCCAGAGCTTTCTGGTGCCACCAGCGCCACTCTGGCGCTACAAGCGTCGACCTTCAGAACCTGTGGCGCTACCCGCGCCACTATGACGCCACTGGCGTCATCCTGCAGTGGGTTTAGCGCTACTCGCGCCATCTTAGCGCAACTCGTGCCACAACCCAGAGAGCATTGCGCTGATCGCGCCACACATCTGCACTGGTTTTCTACTAAAGAATTCTGGCGCTATCCGCGTGAAAACCCACGCCATCCGCGCCAGGCCTGAGGGTCATTATATTCAACCCCCCTTTTTAGGAATTTTGTCCGCAAAATTGAGAATTATACCTGTCAAGCAACTCGGGATATAACTGCAACAGCTCCTGCTCTCGCTCCCAAGTCGCCTCCTCAGGTGTCCTCCCTTCCCATTGCACCTTGACTATGGGAATGGTCTTGCTCCGGATCTTTTTCTCCATCCGATCCAAAATCCTCATGGGTTGTGTAGGACTAGTCAAATTCTCTCTAATCTGAATGGTGTCGGGCTCAACCACGTGCGAAGGATCTGATACATACTTCCTCAACTGGGACACGTGGAAAACATCATGTAGCCCTGACAAATAGGGAGGTAAAGCTAGCCTATAAACCATTGGCCCTACTCTCTGAAGAATCTGATAGGAACCAATGAACCTAGGACTCAACTTCCTCACACCCAAAGCCCGTCCTACACCTGTGACCGGAGACAGCCTCAGAAACACATGGTCGCCCTCATCAAACTGCAGCGGCCTGTGCTTATGATCATAATAACTCTTCCGACGACTCTGAGCTCTCATCAACTTGTCTCTAATCAACCGGATCTGCTCAGAAGTCTCCTGAACCATCTCAGGTCCAAGAAGCTGTCTCTCCCCTACCTCTGTCCAACAAACAAACTGGAGTCCTGCACCTCCGGCCATACAAAGCCTCATAGGGTGCCATGCCCAAACTAGCATGAAAACTGTTATTATAAGAGAACTCCACCAGAGGTAAGTATCTATCCCAGCTAGTACCTTGCTCCAAGGTACAAGCTCTCAACATATCCTCCAGGGTCTGGATGGTGGTTTGACCATTTGTCTGAGGATGGTAGGCTGTGCTAAGCCTCAGCGGCATCCCAAAAGCCTCCTGAAGGGCACCCCAGAACCTAGAGGTGAACTTCGGATCTCTGTAACTAACAATATTATCCGGGACACCATGCAGCCTCACAATCTCCCTGACATACAGCTGGGCCAAATTCTCTACAGTGTAGTTAGTCCTCACAGGTAAGAAATGAACAGACTTGGTCAGCCTATCCGCAATCACCCAGATGGAATCACATCCACCCTGAGTCCTTGGGAACCCCACTACAAAATCCATGGAAATGTTGTCCCACTTCCACTCCGGAATCTGTAGAGGCTGTAGCAGACCAGACTGTCTCTAATGCTCAATCTTTACCTTGTGACACACCAGGCATTTAGCCACGTGCTCAGCTATGTCTCTCTTCATCCCTGGCCACCAGAAATTTCTCTTCAGGTCTTGATACATCATAGTGGCACCTGGATGAATACTGAACTGGCCCTTGTGAGCCTCAGATAGGACGACGTCCACCAACTCGCCTTTAGGCACCACAATGCGATCTTGGTACAACACCAAGTCGTGGTCCTCCCAGGAAATATTCTGCTGGCCAATCATGGCCCTCACAGCCTCATCCTGCTTCTGTGCTTCTCTGATCCTCTGAATCAGATCATTATCAATCTTGGTCTTTCTCAACTCAAGACCACGAGCACCCTCGGTCATAGACAGGTGCATATCCCTGAACTGCTCAATCAACTCGTAGTCAGAGATCGTCATGCAGGCGGCACTCACATGTTTCCTGCTCAAGGCGTCAGCAACAACATTCGCCTTGCCCGGATGGTATCTCAACTCAAAATCATAGTCTTTGAAGAACTCCATCCACCGCCTCTGTCTCATATTCAGCTCTTTCTGATCAAAGAGATATTTGAGACTCTTGTGGTCACTGAACACCACCAGCTTAGCACCATACAGATAGTGCCTCCAAATCTTTAGAGCAAACACCACAGCTGCAAGCTCTAAATCGTATGTAGGATAAGACTCTTCATGAGGCTTCAGTTGCCTGGAAGCATAGGCAACAACCTTTTTATCCTGCATCAACACACATCCAAGCCCCCGCTTGGAAGCATCACAGTACACCTCAAAGCTTCCCTTAGGGTCAAGAAGGGTCAACATTGGAGCTGTGGTAAATCGTTCCTTCAACTCTTGGAAACACTGCTCGCACTCATGGGTCCAAACAAATGGAACCCCCTTCCGAGTGAGGCGAGTCAAAGGTATCACCAACTGTGAAAACCCCTGAATGAACCTCCAGTAATAGCCGGCCAATCCAAGGAAACTCTGAACCTCAGATACGTCCTTGGGTCTCTCCCAAGACATCACTGCCTCTATCTTACTGGGATCAACTGACACCCCAGCTGCAGATATCACATGGCCAAGGAATTTCACTTCTATTAGCCAAAATTCACACTTCGCCAACTTGGCATACAACTGATCATTCCTCAAGGTCTGAAGAACAATCCTAAGATGCTCGGCATTTAGGCTAGTTTGTATTTATATTTAATTATATCGCATTTTATTTCCAAGATGTATTTCAAGGCCTAAAAGGAGGAGAACAAGGCAAGAAAGGAAGAAAAGCAAATTCCAGGCCAGGATCAATGGTTCAATTCGAATGGATCACGCTATCAGCGTGGAAGTTCACTCTATCAACGCGATCATGCCGCAAAGCTCGTGCTATCCGCGCCACAATTCGCGCCATCCGTGCCACAAGGTCTGGAGGCAGTTTCTATTCGTGCAACCCACACGATCAGCGCGGGATCTCACGCCATCAGCGCCATGAAGACGCAGTTTCCTGATTTAAAAAGATTGAGTTTGGAATTGGCACAGAACAGGGGCTTTGTTACTCTAATTAAACCAATCTATAAAATAAGGGCTTCTGGACTGAAGAAAAGGATACTCTACACCATTGGACAGCTCCACACATTCCATTACACTTTTCTTCTCATTGGAATTCATTCATCAAAGCTAGGTCACTGCAGAATAATGTTTTATTTGACAGCTTTGGTGTCTTTGAAGCCTATGTCAGGCTAAACTCTGTATTGTGGTTAGGCCAAGAACCGATGTGAACTCCTCTGTAACTTGACTGGTATTGAATGAGAATGTTTTGATTGTTTTATTCTATTATGTTCTTATTTGTTTTATTCTTATTTGGAATTGATCACTCTAATTAAGTGCTGAGAGTTAGGATTCGCAATAGGGATGTTGGGATTCTAATTTTTGACCTGATTAGAATAACAATTGTTCATTGCCTAGGGATAGGGATGCATGACTGCAGAATTTTACAATATATTCTTTGAAATGCTTAACTTGATAGAATTCACTAAGGAATTAGGTTTTCGATTCAGGTTAAAGGGTTAATTCGCTAAGGGATTAGGGGTTAACTAAACTAGAAAAGATTTATTCTCTGAACAATTAGAAACAAGCAAACCTTATGATATATTCTTTTTAATGCTTAGCTTGATAGGGATCGCTAAGGAATTAGGATTCTTGATTCAGGTTAAAGGGTTAAATTGCTAAGGAATTAGGATTAACTAAATTTGGAGAGATATATCATTTGAGTAATCAAACTTGATAACCAGTTAAGTGAAAGAGGTAGGGAACAAAGGGGATTGCGTCCTGACTACAATTATTCATTCCATTGGTAATACTTCAACTTCATTCTTCTTTGCAATTTAATTTCTTTTTCTGTCTTTATTTTCAAACACTCCAATACTCAACAAAACAATCAAATTCTTTTACAATTACTTTCTTTTTACTTCCAATTGCTTAGACCTAGAATTACTTTGAAATTCATACTAATCCCTGTGGAGATGATACTTTACTTACTCACTTTATTACTTGAAACGACATGCTTATTGAGTAAAATAGATGAAACACGGCTGTGGCATAGGAGAGCTAGTCATATAAATATGCATCACATGAATAAGCTTATCAAGAGGGACTTAGTTATTGGCTTGCCAAAACTCAAATTTGAGAAGGACAAATTGTGTGATGCATGTCAAAAGGGGAAACAAACAAAAATATCTTTTCAAAGCAAAAACATTGTTTCCACCTCTAGACCACTTGAGCTTTTACACATGGATTTGTTTGGTCCTTCAAGAACTATGAGTTTAGGGGACAATTACTATGGATTAGTTATTCTTGATGATTTCTCTAGATTCACTTGGACTTTGTTTTTGAAATCCAAGAGTCATGCTTTCCATTCTTTTCAAAAATTAGCCAAACTTGTTCAAAATGAAAAAGGGAGTAAAATTGTTTCAATTAGAAGTGATCATGGTGGAGAATTCCAAAATGAAGATTTTAAAAAATTCTGTGAGGAAAATGGGATTAACCACAATTTTTCAGCTCCAAGAACACCTCAACAAAATGGTGTTGTGGAGAGGAAAACAGATCACTTGAAGAAGGTGCTAGGACACTTCTAAATGAAACAAACTTACCCAAATATTTTTGGGCTGATGCTGTTAACACAGTTTGCTATACCTTAAATAGACTTCTCATAAGACCTATTTTGAAGAAAACCCCTTATGAGTTGTATAAAGGAAGAAAGCCCAATGTTTCTCACTTAAGAACCTTTGGCTGTAAATGCTTTGTTTTAAATAATGGAAAGGAATCACTTGGGAAGTTTGATGCAAAAGCTGATGAAGCTATCTTTCTTGGATA
>PYAF01000976.1:52361-64582 GCA_007407185.1 Glycine tomentella | reverse complement strand
CATGGCAGAGCCAATCTGCCTATCTTGTGCATATGGCGCGACTCGCGCCAAACGCCGCGCGGTTAGCGCCGTAGGCCAGAACCAGTTTTCTCCTCTCTTCCTCAAGCCTTCCTCTAAAAATTCTTAAGCACATTAATTATCCTTCATCATAAGCTTAATCTAAGCTTAATTACATGACTTAAAATTCAAGGCATTACATCGTGCTAGTCTTACCCGAGATCACTGATCCCCATTCTCAGTGTCTCTAGACTAGGAACTTAAAATTTAGGAGTAGACATCTAGTATTCTTGAATCCTCATGATCGTGATCCCGTCACTGATACTCAAGAGATACCTATTCTATTCCAAGGGTTTTATCCAGTTACTCATATATTAATAATGATATCAAGACAGAATATGAAACAAGATAAAGAATGCTTATAATTTATTCATGACAATATGAAAAGTACATGTACGTCCTAATCTAATGAAAAGATTATCTCTAGGACATCCATATACTAACACTTGGAAGTATATTACTCAGGAGAAATGTCATCCAAATTTGAGCTAAAGTAGTCATGTTAGTTCTCATCAGCCTTAACCTGTTACCTGCAATATTTTTGGCAAAATCATAGCCTGGGATACAGAGGAGCTGAGTTATAACCTGTTCATCAAAATTGTTTCTCCTGTTCATGTATTCGCAGAGTTGCCCTTCTTCCAAGATAAGTGGATTCCCTAAAAATTGGTTGATTGCATCAGAATCATAAGGGATCCACTGGCCTCTTACAAAAGAACGCTTGTCTCGAATACCTTCTTCAATTGGCCACACATTAGCATAGAACTCTAAGACAACTGTTGGATCAAATTTATGCATCAGAGTGGTTAGTTGTCTCCATCTGTGCCTATTAAGTTCCGCTGTGAATTTAGGGTATTCTCACTCCATCAATTAAACTTCTCTTTCTTTGAGAAATGACCAATTTTTTATTATCTCAAAATGTTGTTGGTGTTCTCTGCTTCGAAACCTCTAATCATCAAATATGAAGTCTTCAGGAAGGTTTGAACAGGATCCCTCCCCTGCATGCCTAGCTCTTTTAGAAGGGAGTTTCTTAGGAGCCATTTGAGTGAAATATGGAGGATGAGTAAGGAGGCAGTGGCTTTGGGCGAAGAAGACGAAGAGAAACAGAAGATGCAGTTACAATCCAAGGAAAATGAAAATGATTGAAGATTTTGGTGAAAACTTGAATTTTCACGTTTCTGGCTCGTAATGCAGACATAGGCTAGCCCAGGCGAGCAATTTGCTCATGGTTCACTCACCTGGGCGAGTTAAACCTTTTTTTTTTTTTAAGAAATATAATTTAGGTAGTGTCTTGTTAATTTAAATTATAATATCCTATATTTTAACATATATACATATATTTATATTTATATAAATCCTATAAAAGAGAAGTTAAAACGTACTAGGTTGCCTCCTAGAAGCGCTTCTTTAACGTCGTGTTAGCTGGACGCGTTTGTAGCTCAAATTTCTTGCAATTGTACCACAATGGTGAGTCTTTCAACATCACCACCCAAATAGTGTTTGATTTAGAAACAAGAAGCCAATAAGCCACTAGGTGAAACTTCATCTATCGATTCTCCTTCAAAACCACTTGTACGTGATAATATGGCTGACAGAGGAGGAGAAGAAAATAGACCACCAAGGAGGACTCTTGGTGACTATGCATACCAACAAGGTCCCAAGCACTACAACAACATAGTCATTCCTCCTTTCAACAATAAAGTTGTGGAGCTGAAGCCAGCATTACTCAGTCTCATTGGCTCGCATCCATTTACTGGGTAGACCATGAAGACATACACACACATCTACATTCATGGAGCTATGCAGTACTATAGGAGCCTCAGACGAAGATGTTGAAGTTGTTTACCTTAGAGATTTTCTTTTTTCTTTGACAAGTAAAGCTAAGACTTGGCTTCAGTCCCAACCAAACAAAAGCCTTAGCACTTGGGAAGAATTGGAGGAGAAATTTATTGCTAGATTCTTTCCTCCATCAAGATTCATCAGTGCCAAATCAGCTATCGCTACATTTTCCCAAGGAGCAGATGAACCTCTCTGTGAAACATGGGAGGGATTCAAATCACTACTACGAAGGTGCCCAAACCACAATTTTGATGATGCTGCACAATTACACATTTTTTATAGTGGTTTGAGGCCTCAAACCAAAATGATTCTTAATGCCTTAGCTGGAGGTACAATGATGTCCAAAAGTCCGGAAAAGGCCATTATAATCATTGACTCCATAGCAGCTAGTGATTATCAATCTCACCATGATAGATCTCCAATTGAGAGGAAGGGCATAATGGAGCTTGATACTCAAAGTGTCATTCTAGCATAGAATAAGCTCCTGACTCAACAACTAGAGGCCTTGACCAAACAAATAGACCAACTTCCTTAATAAATTTAGCAAGGAGGTTCACAGAAAACACACACAGCACATCAAGTTCAACAAATCTTAAGATGTGATTTCTGTGGTGGAGAGCATCAAAATGGCCACTGTTCAGCACCTGTAGAATGCCAACAAGAAGCAGAGGCTCATTACATGCAGAACCAGACTAGACCTCAATAGAATTACCAAGGAAATTATCAAGGCTACCGAGGCGGTCCAGGTTCAAATCAACCTTATGGTTGGAGACAAAATGCATATAATGCTCCCACTAACCCTCCTTTTGCAGGTACCACTAACAATTTCTATGCAGGTCCTTCAAACAGGAATCCACAACAACAAACTCAGTCTGATAGATTGTCAAAAATGGAAGACACTCTTACTCAGTTTATGCAAATGTCCATTTCAAATCAAAAGAATACTGATGCATCCATCAAAAATCTTGAAGTTCAAGTGGGACAAGTTGCAAAACAACTCTCTGAGCATGGAAGCAGTTCCTTTTCTGCAAACACACAAATCAACCCAAAGGAACATTGCAAGGCTATTACAACAAGAAGGGGGGTTGTGGTTGGTTTGAAGGAGGATAATGAGAAAAAGAAAAATGATGGAGTTGTAGAGAAAAATAATGATGAAAAAATAGAAAAAGAAAATGAAAAAAATGAGGAAGTAGAGACAAATGAAAAAGTTGAGAAAAAAGTAATGATTGAAGAAGAGAAGAAAAAAAATTGATAAAGGCAAAGTTGTGCTTACTCCTCCACCAGTTCAAAATATACCTTATCCACATGCTCCATCCAAGAAAGCAAAAGAAAGGTAGTACAAAGTTTTTCATGTCATACATTATGCAAGCAAAATTTTGAATGATGCTCAAATTAATTATGCGACAACTGAAAAAGAATTGCTTGCAATAGTGTATGCCTTGGAAAAATTTAGATCATACTTGATAGGATCTAAAGTGGTAATTTTTACTGATCATGCTACTATAAAATATTTGCTAGTCAAAGCTGACTCTAAACCTAGACTTATCCGTTGGGTACTATTGTTACAGGAATTTGATTTAGAAATCAAGGATAAGAAAGGATGTGAAAATCATGTAGTTGATCATCTTTCCAGACTTACCAGTGAAGAAGTAGCCACACAAGATCCTGAGATTCAAGAAGAATTCCATGATGAAAAGTTATTCAATATTTCAGAGAGGCCATGGTTTGCAGAGATGGCTAATTTCAAAGCAGCAGGAGCAGTTCCTGAAGATTATACATGGCACCAAAGAAAGAAATTTTTCAGGGATACCAAGTTCTTTGTGTGGGATGATCCGTACCTCTTCAAAATTGGAGCAGATAATCTTCTGAGAAGGTGTGTAACTCAGGGGGAGGCAAGAAACATCTTGTGGCATTGCCACAGTTCACCTTATGGGGGCCATTATAATGGAGAGAGGACTGCTGCAAAAGTCCTACCATCAGGATTCTATTGGCCTACATTGTTTAAAGATGCCCATGAATATGTCTAGAGATGTGACAATTGCCAAAGAACAGGTGGAATCTCCAGAAGAAATGAAATGCCATTATAAAACATTCTGGAGGTAGAAGCTTTTGATTGCTGGGGGATAGATTTCATTGGTCCATTTCCATCATCATATTCAAATGAATACATCCTGTTAGCTGTGGATTATGTGACCAAATGGGTGGTAGCGATAGCTGCACAAAAAGCTTATTCAAAGACAGTCATTCGTTTTTTAAAGAAAAACATATTTTCACGATTTGGAACACCTAGAGTGCTGATAAGTGATGGAGGATCCCATTTTTGCAACATCCAATTGAAGAAAGTTCTCCAACACTACAGTGTCAAACATAAGGTGGCCTCACCTTATCATCCCCAGACCAATGGGAGAGCTGAAGTTTCAAACAGGGAAATCAAGAAGATTCTAGAGAAAATAGTTGACTAATCAAGGAAGGATTGGTCTTAGAAACTAGATGAAGCATTATGGGCATATAGGAAAGCATACAAAGCTCCTACAGGCCTTACACCCTTCCAATTGGTCTATGGCAAATCCTGCCACTTACCTGTTGAGTTGGAACATAAAGTTTTTTGGGCATTAAGGTATTTAAATTTTGACCCTACTTCTGCAGATGAACACAGAAAACTCCAACTTCATGAATTGGAGGAACTGCGGTTTTCAGCATATGAAAATTCTAAACTTTATAAGCAAAGAGTCAAATTTTATCATGATAATAAATCATTGACAAAGAATTTTCAGCCTGGACAACAAGTATTGTTATTTAATTCTAGATTGAGATTGTTTCTAGGTAAGCTGAAATCCAAGTGGTCTGGACCATTCATTATCAAAGAAGTAATGTCACATGGAGTAGTAATCCTTGAAGATCCAGCCACAAGCAGAACAGGGACTGTCAATGGTAGCAGAATCAAACACTGTTTGGGTGGTGATGTTGAAATACTCACCACTGTGGTACAATTGCAAGAAGTTTGAGGTACAAACATGTCCAGCTAAGACGACGTTAAAGAAGCGCTTCTAAGAGGCAACCTAGTACGTTTTGACTTCTCTTTTATAGGCTTTCTATAAATATAAATATATGTATATATGTTAAAATATAGGATATTAGAATTTAAATTAATAAGACACTACATTAATTATATTTCTTAAAAAAAAGGTTTAACTTGCCCAGGCGAGTGAATCATGAGCAATTTGCTCGCCTGGGCGAACCTATGTCTGCATCACGAGCCAGAAAGGTGAAAATTCAAGTTTTCACCAAAATCTTCAATCATTTTCATTTTTCCTTAGATTGTGACTGCATCTTCTGTTTCTCTTCTTCTTCACCCAACCCACTGCCTCCATACTCATCCTCCATATTTCACTCAAGAAAGTACCCTCATCTCTTGTAAATAATTACAATATGCATGATTTCCTTTAGCTTCCTTGTATAAACACTTTTAATAGAGTAGTTTTCTTCTTTTCTTCTAAAAATTCCAAATATAGTTAGGTCAAATAAGTCACTTTGCTATTTATATGCTTTTATGCTTGGTCTGGAATACTGAACTTCTTCTTCTCTACTCTTCTTCTTCTTTCTGAAAAAGTTGGTGCAATGCATGTGCAAAATTGTCTTATTTTCATCCACCAAAAAGTGTTCCTACCAAGTGTTTAGTGAAATGCCACAGTGAAAAATAGCCATGGTATAGATCTTATTGTTGCACGAAAATTACTCCATTCTTTTATAAGGAAAGCTTGAATGTATGTTAGACTTCAAAATTGTTCATGATAGACTTCAAGCTTGATTTACTCCTTTGTGCATGACTTGAAATTTTCACTCATAACATCAAAAATGACAAATAATGCACTTTAGATAATGCATTTTGCTGAAGCAAATTATGGAGTATTAAGTGTAAAAAGTATTAGAATGGTGCATGAATTGTGCATTTTGAAAGGCTGAAAATTGCTAGCACACATACAAATGCATTTTACATGTTGTTCAAATTCATTTTGGGAACATTAAACAAATCTAAAAAAAAATATTCTCTTAAAATTTTATCATATTCATTTTGTTCTATATTGAGATATTTTTTCAGATGGCTCCCAAGAAACTCCCTTCTAAAAGAACCAGGCATGTAGGGGAGGGATCCAGTTCAAACCTTCATGAAGACTTCATATTTGATGAGCAGAGGTTTCAGAGAAGAGAACACCAACAACGTTTTGAGATAATAAAAAATTGGTCATTTTTCAAAGAAAGAAAAGTTCAATTGATGGATGGAGAATACCCTGAATTCACAGCGGAGCTTAATAGGCGCAGATGGAGACAACTAGCCACTCCGATGCACAAATTTGATCCAGCAGTTGCCGGGGACTTGAGTCACTCACTCAGTTCTTTCAAATTTCAGAAACTTGTTAGGACATGTCCAGCTTAATATGATATCTTGATAGTGGCTGCTCTAGACACATGACAGGTGACATGTTCATGCTCACAAATTTGACACTCAAAAATGGAGGATATGTCACTTTTGGTGATAATAATAATGGAAAGATCATTGGAGAAGGAAATATAGGAGACAGTTTCAAAACAAAGATAAAGAATGTGCTTTATGTGGAAGGTTTAAAGCACAACCTCCTTAGCATAACCCAACTATACGACAAAGGACTCAAGGTCTCCTTCAATGAAAATTGTTGTTTAATTTCTGATGGTCAAAATGGTGAGGTTATCCATGTTCATAAGAGAAAGGGTAACATATATGTTCTGTCCATTGAGCATGCATTCATTCACAAACTAACTGTATTGTAAGTAAAACTAATGAGACTTGGTTATGGCATAGGAGAGCTAGTCATATAAACATACATCATATGAACAAGCTTGTTAGGAAGGACTTAGTCATAGGCTTACCTAAGCTTAAGTTTGAGAAGGATAAAATTATTGGATTTAAAGGAAGCTGCAAGAAGATTGAAGCAAGGATGGCTTGAAGTTTTTTCTTTTTACATGCCCAATCAAGTTTGAAGGCATTTGTAATTATCTAAGTGAGTACATTACCTTGTGATCTTTCATTGCATTTGCATTTGCATTCTCATCCTCATGCATACATGTTTTTGATTAATAAACTAAAGCTACTCAAATGATTTTTAAAAGAATTCAAGTTCCCATGGCTAATTTTTTGCAAAGAATAAAACTTACTGCTTTAATCGATTACACAATGTTTTAATCGCTTAAATGTCTTTGTTCCAAACCTGAAAAAGCCTTGAAGAACAGTTTAATCGATTACAAGCTTCTTGTAATTGATTACATAGTGTAATATGAAAATCATGCATTGCTGCTTTAATCGATTACCATGAATCGTAATCAATTACATAAGCTATTTTCATATCCTGAGCTTTACTGGCATAATCGATTACCAGTATTATGAAATCAACTATTATGCATTGTTTCACAGACGTATAGTCTGCTTTAATCGATTACACTGCGTATTAATCGATTATCTTGTTCATGAAAACATTTCCAGAAGGCTCAAGAACATATTAATCGATTATATGGTATATTAATCGATTACATATGTTGAATTAATCTATTACACTTACGGTTTAATCGATCACATTCTGTTAAAACTGTTTTTCTATAAAAAGCTTATGGGTCTATGGTTTTAATAAGTTTTTAGAATTCATTTATGCAAAATACCCAATACTTCCAAAGCTTTAGAAGTTGAGAAAAAGTTAGTTCTGAGTGAATAACATTATGCATCAAAACTTAAGATTCACTTTTCATTGTTGATGAAGTTTTGAGCAAAGTCTTAACAAGAGTTGTCAAGAAAGTTGTTCTCTGTAATTCATACATTCAAACTCTTTTTGATTGGTTGTATTTATCCCATTCATATGCTAAAGATCATGAGGTGATATCTTTCTTGAACTTTAGACTTTGATTGTATTTATTTGTTTAAAAGTCTGTGTATTTTCCTAAGAGCATGTAGTTTCTTTAAAGCTGTTTCTGGAGAAGGGTTCTCTAGAGGGTAGAACAGAGTAGTGTTCTCTGGTTTTTGATCTTAAGAAATCTATTTAGATTTTGATTCTTTGTCTGGGTTTGACAATGGAGATCTGTTGTAATAGCTTATAAAGAATTATATTTGTTTTAGTGAAAACTCTAACCTAGTGTTGGTTGGAAGACACTGGATGTAGCCTCCAAGGTTGTGAGGTTAACCAATATAAATTATTGAGTCTTTTATTATAATTCTGTATATCTTTCATTGTTTGTATTTGGGTAATCAAGAAATAATCAACAAGACAAAGTTTCTGGCATTACTTGCATAACAAAATTGATCTTGGTTGAAAGAAAAGTTCTGGTTTGAAAAAGGGTTTTAAGTGATACGATCCAGATTTCAAATTCCGCAAAAAGTTTCAAGTAAAATTTTAAATATCTGTTTTAAACCAATTCACCCCCCTTCTTGGTTTATTTGAAGAATGTTCATTGTATTTTCAAAAATATGTGAAGCTTCTCAAAAGCGGAAGCAATCAAAGAATTATTTTCAAAGTAAAAATGTTATTTCTACCTCTAGATCCCTTGACTTGCTTCATATGAATTTATTTGGTCCTTCTAAAACCATGAGCTTGGGGTAACTATTATGGGCTTGTTATTGTAGATGATTACTCTAGATACACATGGACTTTGTTCATAAGATCCAAGAGTGATGCATTCACGGCTTTTAGAAAATTAGCCAAGATCATTCAAAATGAAAAAGCATGCAATATTGTTTCAATTAGAAGTGATCATGGTGGTGAATTCCAAAATGAGTACTTTGAAAAGTTTTGTGAAGAATATGGAATCAACCACAATTTTTCAGCTCCAAGAACACCTCAACAAAATGGTGCTGTGGAGAGGAAAAACAGATCCCTTGAAGAAGGAGCAAGAACACTTCTTAATGAAACAAATTTTCCTAAACTGGTGTAATGTCTACAACCATTAGACATTAAGTTTCCCAAATCTACCATGCAATGAAACCCAATCTTCAAGCAAACCTCAAGAACTCTAAATTCTACACTTTTCCAAGAATTTGGGGTTTGTTTTAAGCTTTTAATTCAGCAATGAAAGATGGAAGAGAGATTAAGAATGACAATGGATGGCACCATGGAAAAGCTTTCAATAAGCCTAGAAGAATCACCACAATTGCAATGAGAAGCCATTGATAAGACTCAAGAAGTTCTTACACAAGAACAAGAGAGAAACTCTCACAACAATTTTCAGAATTGTATTAATGAATCAAAGTTAGTTACATTCAGTTTTGGCAACTTATATAAGCCACGAAATTACAAGCTAAATGTCACTAAATGTAAGGAAAATGCAAATTGAAATGAAGTCCAAATGAAGCTTGAAGAGCAAGCTTCTTCCAAAATGACCCTTGGCTGACCCAGCATGTGCAGTGCAATTTTATATTGAAGTACAGAGGTATTTACAATTTTCAAACTCATGAAATCGATTACAGATGTTTCGTAATTGATTAAAATAGACAAGTTTTGTATCTGTGTGAAACTAAAATGCTGATAATCAATTACAGCTATCTTGTAATCAATTAAAACAGACAGACACTATTTTACAAAGTGCCTAGGTAATCGATTAGAAATAGCTGGTAACAGATTACCAGAGACTGTTTTGTGTCTTTTCCAAGCTAGTGTGCCTCTTCATGCTTGTCCAAGTTGGCTTGGATGTGGTCTTGAAGTGCTTGAGTCCTAGCTCTTGTCATTGGTCCTTTAAAGCTCACCAAAGGAAGTGTTTCAAGCTCTCCTTCTAGACTTTTAGCTTGCCATGGACCTCCATCATAAACACTTAT
This sequence comes from Glycine tomentella, assembly GCA_007407185.1. Taxonomy (NCBI): domain Eukaryota; kingdom Viridiplantae; phylum Streptophyta; class Magnoliopsida; order Fabales; family Fabaceae; genus Glycine; species Glycine tomentella. Next base: position 54,861 of record PYAF01000976.1, on the reverse strand, counting down.
GGGCTGATGCAGTACGTACTATTTGCTATACTTTGAATAGGATTCTCATAAGGCTTATTTTGAAGAAAACCCCTTATGAGTTATACAAAGGAAGGAAACCAAACATATCTCACTTAAGAGCATTTGGCTACAAGTGTTTTGTTTAAAATAATGGTAAAGATTCTCTTGGCAAATTTGATGCTAAAGCTCATTAAAGTATTTTTCTTAGTTACTCTTTGCAAAGTAAAGCTTACAGAATCTTTAACAAAAGAACATTGTGTGTAGAGGAATCTGTCCATGTCGTATGTGATGAGTCTAACCCTCCAAGGAGGAAAAAGAATGTGATATTGATGCAGGACCAATGGAAGAATTTCTACAACTAAATAATCTAAATGAAAAGGAAAAAGCTAAACCAGATGATGAAGTGGAATAGTCAACACCACTACAAAAACACAAGGATTGGAGAACAACCAAAGACCTTTCCCTTGACAATATAATAGGGGAAAGTATCCAAGGGAATTTCTACTAGATCCTCTTTAAGAAATCTTTATTGTAATATGGCTTTTGTATCACAGATTGAACCAAAGAGCATTAATCAAGCTTTGCTTAATGAACATTGGTTGATGGCCATGCATGATGAATTGAATCAATTTAAGAGAAATGAGGTTTGGGAATTAGTCCCTAGACCCTCTACTCATAAACCTATTGGCACCAAGTGGGTTTTACGAAACAAGCTTGATGAAAGTGGAATCATAGTTAGGAACAAGGCTAAATTGGTTACTAAAGGATACAACCAAGAGAAAGGCATAGAGTATGATCAAACCTATGCTCCAGTTGCTAGGTTAGAGGCCATTAGGTTGTTACTAGCATATGCATGTTTAATGAACTTTAAATTGTTTCAAATGGATGTTAACAGTATATTTTTGAATGGTTATATTGAGAAAGAGATATATGTTGATCAACCCCTGGATTTATTGATTGCATACATTCTAACCATGTTTTCAAATTGAGAAAAGCTTTGTATGGTTTGAAACAAGCACCAAGGTCTTGGTATGAGATATTAAGCAACTTCTTGCTTAGCGAATCTTTCAAAAGAGGACATGTTGACAAAACCTTGTTCATTAAGAAGCATGACAATGATATCTTGTTGGTTCAAATCTATGTGGATGATATTATATTTGGTTCAACTAATCAATCTATATGCAGAGAATTTTTTTGTCTCAATGTAGAGTGAATTTGAGATGTCAATGATGGGGGAGCTCACATTCTTTATAGGACTACAAGTCAAGAAAATGAAGAATGGAACTTTCCATAGTCAAGCCAAGTATTGCCTGGAGATTATCAAAAAATTTGAAATGGAGAAGAGCAAGGATGCTGCAACTCCTATGGCTACATCAACTTATCTTGATTCAGATGACAAAGGAAAAAGTGTTGATGAGTCTAAATACAGAGGAACGATTGGATCTTTGTTATGCTTAACTACAAGTAGACCTGATATTATGCTAAGTGTTTGCTTATGTGCTAGATACCAAGAAAATCCCAAAGAGTCTCACCTAACTGCAGTCAAGAGGATCCTCAAATATCTAAAGTCTACACCAAGAGTTGTACTTTAGTATCCTAAAGGTGCATCACTCAACATAGTTGGATATTCTAATTCTAATTTTGTAGGGTGCAAATTGGATAGAAAGAGGACTAGTGGAACATGCCATTTGTTATGAAGCTTACTAATCTCTTGGCACTGCAAAAAAACAATCTTGTGTTGTTTTATCAACTACTGAAGCTGAGTATATCTTTGCTGGAAGTTGTTGTGCACAAAGCCTTTGGTTGAAGTAACAACTCCAAGATTTTGGTGTTGAGCAAAAGGAAATACCCCTGCTTTGTGACAATACAAGTGCTATCAACATATCCAAGAATTCAATCATGCATTCAAGGATCAAACATATTGAAATAAGGCATCATTTCCTTAGGGATCACATCCAAAAGGGCAATATCAAAATTGAGTTCATTAATACACTTAACCAATTGGCTGATATTTTCACTAAACCCTTGGCTAGAGATAGATTTTATACACTTAGAAACATGCTAGGAATCCTTGATGAGTTTAATATATGCTAGCATGCTTTTTAATGTATCTAGCTACATCTAATTTGGTATTCATCATATTTGACTCAACATTCGAAATATGCTACATAATCACTGTTCATTATGCAATATTCACTGGAATAATCGATTAAGTGTCGAAATAATTGATTAATTGATCTTTAAAATCATTTCAGAAACAAATTTATCTTATGTAATCGATTACCTTGACAAATTAATCGATTACTCACTGTTTAAAATGAATTCAGAAAATTTGTTTGCTTTGGATTAATCGATTACGGCGACGAATTAATCGATTATGCATACTAAATAAGCTTTTTCAAAATTAACTTGGACTATAATAATCGATTACAATGAAGGGTAATCAATTACTGAGTGTTAACTCTACCTTATTTCTTGTAACACCCCAAATTTTTAAATT
>PYAF01000976.1:0-10301 GCA_007407185.1 Glycine tomentella | reverse complement strand
CCACAAATTGCACAACCTACTCCTTTGGTCCAAGCTTCACGTGGCCTTGCTTCTTTCTCCTTGGGAGAATGTTGTGAAAATGATAGCTTAAGAGAGGCAAGTGTACGGTTTAGTGGGGTGTGTGTGTGTGGAAACTCAAAGGCTTGAAAGCAAAGTTTAAGTGTGGTGGACTTATGCTTGCACGGCTACTTCCTTTTTTAAGCTCCCAAAATTTTTCTACACTTTGCCTTATATAGCTAGCTTGCTTCCTATTGGTGGAACTCAAATTCCTTGGCCCCCCTTCCACAAAATTCTGCACGGCCACCAAAAGATAAAGCCAAGTAGATTTTTCTACTTCCTTTGATAGAATATGCTTTTGCATTTAATGCATTGATTCCTTTGGTCTCCTTCACTTTACATATGCTTGTTTTTGATTGGTTAATCCATGTAATCATTTGCTTGGGCCCCTCCCTTCAATTCTGGTTTGCATTTTACGTGTGATAGCATGATGCAAGGCTATTTGATATTTTTCATTCCTTCTTGGCCTCCTTAACCGTAGCTAGCTAAGTCCACAAGGTTACATGTATTGCTTTTCTTTTTCTGCTTTGTTCGTAAATTTATTAGCACAGCTAGAGACATTATTTCTATGATCCCAACGGTCAAAAATTAGATATTTAAGTTAAGAGTATACCATTAAAATTTCAAGACGATCCAACGGCGAATGACTTCAGAATGAGTATTTTACTAATACGGGTTTTTGGAGAAAAAAATCAATAGTCTTATCCTTGCTCATGGCTTCATTTAATTAATTCTTATTCTTTCTTGACCAATCTTGACTCTACAATATTTTTCTTTAAATTCTTGAAATAATAAAATCCTATATTCTTATTGGTTTATTTAAATCTTTTTAGCCTAAAATTATTTCCATCCTTCTCACACAATTTCTCATAATTTAGATAGCTTGAATTAATATATATTTAAATTCTAACAATCTTACTGAATGGTGATTTTAATTTGCTAAAACTTAGAATAGCTTAAATGGAATTTTATTTCAAACTGTGTATTACGTGCTAAAAATCCTTCTAGATAGTGAAGTATAATTTTCTAAGCATCCTTAAATATCTCCTTAAATCCATATTCAATAAATAAAATATTGGGGTGTTACACAGTGGGATCCAAAACGTGCAAGTTAAAGATAGTCGCATGAGGCGTTCGATTGTGTCAATGTTGATGAAACAGAGGTCAAATGGAAATATTCACCTAGAGTGGTGAAGATGGAATAAGTCCTCAAAACTATATGATTATGAAGCTAGAACCAATGTCTCAAGCTCATGCACCAGTTAGTTGTCATATGGTACCAAAAGCAATGTAACCCCACTGTGACAAAGAAAGAACACTCTAAGTATGATGAATCGTTGAGGAGACAATCCTCAAAGTTGTTAAATGACCATGATTGATAGTTGGAAAATGATCGTAGGGCATGGATGTCCTTGAAGGTGATGCGTCAAGTTGTGACTATGAGTGATGTAACTGAGCTAGCTTAGTAACCCTGACTGATTATGAGAAATTTTTAGTTGGTGAGAACCTGCCATTGTACCATGGTAAACGGTGGACTCCCAACAATCATCCAAAACCTATATGTGTAAGACCACTGAGTTTTGGGACTTTCAATGGCAACTAGCCAGTGGGACACATATGTCGTCATGGTTGTTAGTTAGTGTGTGTAACTTGTTAAAGTCCTTCTGTGTTTGGTTGACGAAGCAAGAAGACTCATGGAGAAATCGACTTCTTCCCCTCCGTCTTAAGGTCTGGACGACCATTCGTCTCATCCACCTTGGATTTTGATGAATAACAATAAGTATAAATTATTGATGTTCTAATGAGTTTTTGACAATTGGACAGGATCAATATGTTAAAGGACTTAACAATATTCAGTATTGTCCAATATCCAAGAAAGAATGCTTTGTTTTATCTAGCGTCCAACATGCTAAAACTAGAGAGCATCCACCCTCGTGAAAATTAGTATTCGGAGAATCAGCAAGGCTTAACCAAGATTATTCTATTCCTATATTATTTGGAGAATTAGTGAGGCCTGATACCTAATCCCTTCGACATACCGACACAAGTAAACAACATTAATGGTCGAGAACTAGCGATGCTTAACCAAGATTGTTCTATTCCTAGAGATAATCCCAATTAAGTACTTGATTCATATTCGGGTTTCAACAAGGCTCGTTATAGCGCAAGTCAATTCCTAAATGCATCTATAAGATGGCCAATCAAATAAAAACATTATGTACGAAAACAAACAAAGAACTCAATATAAGGTATTGAATTGACAGAATTAAAGCGAAACAAGATTCATCATTTCCTCTCCTAGGTGAAAGGAATTGCACTCATCAAAATAATACAATGAAACCTAGAGTGTCTAATGGAATAATGGAGGCGTCTAGTAGGTAAAAGTCTAAAATATAATTCTAATAATTGTTCGGGACTTCTACACGTTACAATGAATGCCTAACCTCCTATTTATAGCATTGTAGTTGGGTTTAATTAAGGAGATAATCACAAGAAATTACAAACAAATAATATCTCTAAGTAATTCAAGTAATTGTCTTCTTCTTCAGTTGATTTATCCTTGAAAAATATCTTGCTCTTAATTCTCCTAACTTTTATCTTCAATTTTCGCAATTTCTCATTCCAGAATTTTCTGCTGATTTTAGGCCTCTGGAGCTTTGGCCAGAATGGCCTATTTTTGATGAAAAATAATCAAAATTTCATAAAAAATAACTAAACATTAAATTCTACCTAAGACAAAGTAAAAGCTGAATTTAAAGCTAATTTGATTCAAAACAAGGCCTAAAGTTAACTAAAATGTCAAATAAACATCACATAATGCATATGAACAAAGCAAGAAAATGAGCGCCAAGAAAAGTTTAGCCAAAGTCCCATGGTGGGCGCCAAAATGTTCCTACAACTAGATCCCACCTAGGGTTTACAAGACCTAGCCTAGAAGAATTCAAGACAGAAAAGTGTAATTTTTCGTCTTAGGTCTGTCCTTGGTGTTCTTATCCATGCGCCCCACTCCTCCATCCAATAACGGTAATCTAGGCTTTTAAACTCTCAATTAATTGTGATGATTGATATCCCGTAATTATTGGGAGGCTGTTGTAGCTCTCAAGATTGAGGATGTTGTGGGTGAATGAGTGCTTGAAATTGACCACGAAGGACTGAGTATTAGACTCGGGAAACGGTTGGTTGGCAACCATTGTGGTACATAGTCTCTCAGCCTCAAGAGCATAAGTACAAAAAGGCTTGATGTAACACCCTGTAGGCCTCCGATGTATTATCATTAACAATATCAGATTAGCGCTTCATTAACATTAATTAAAACTTAGCGGAAGCATAGAATCGCTTTTCTTGATTTCATTATGTATGGAATGGAATGAAACACGAATAATACACATATCAGAAATAATAAACACCCCTGCTGATCCAGTTTTCCTTACAATAATATAGGCAGATAAACATATAAATCACAACATACTCAGGAGGAAAAATACTCATATCATTACATCAACAGTTCTGTACATATACATAAACATCAGTCTCAACATCACACAGTGGTGATACAAAAGAATAACAGCCCTCACATAAGGGTATACAGAACTATACATCTCTCAGGTGTATACACACCTTCCCTTCTCAGGGTACAAAACAAAATCAAAACAAGACTGAGCCTTCAAGCTCTCTCTCTCTCCTCTGGCTAGCAACCACGTCTTTACTGGGGCCTCCTGCCCTGAGACTGCTCTCCTCTGCCAGAAGAGCCACCTCTAAACATATAAACCCCACACGGGGTGAGATACAAATCTCAATAAGCTCAGGGTCCATGGAGGAATCTCCTCCACCCTGGGCCACTCTCCATGATACAAACATCAAGCAGTCACAAACAAATGGTCACCCGACCCTCATAATAACATAAACATTCATCTTGCTCTATGTACGGCGGATATCATCGACGCCTAACCTCAGTGTGAGACCGAAACTCACACCTGTGCCATCCCATCGGGAGCTACCCCTTACGCATGGATGCACGTATATGGTACCTCCGAGAATAGGCAATCAACCGCGACGGGACACACCTATTCCCTTGGTCTGGAGGATCACCGATCCCCTGGGATATCATCAACCATGAGCCAACCATACTAGGAGGAAAACCATCTCCTAGGGAGGTCCATATCTATCTTACTGGCCAGAAGATCTAATAACAGGCATAATACATTTCTCAAGCATAGATGCATATACATATCATTATGAGAATGCAACAACCAATGCATGCATCATGAATATGACCAGCACTCCTCCAGAGTGTGGTGTGGCACAAACAAGCAGGATCATCCCCAGGGACCAAGAACTTACCTGGCAAAGCCTCGCTCTGCAGTTCTTTCCCTACTCTGTGGCACCCGCCACCGACACCCTCGGTGTCAAGCCCTAACAAAGGCATATAGGCTCATATCAAAACCAAATACAATCAACATTCAATCACAGGAAAACAGAAATCCTCTAACTTAGAGTTTATCAAGCTCAACCTACATCAGGCTTCTGACCTTTCCAGGTCCATCATGGCTGAATACAGAGCAATTGAGTCACCTCAGACTCAATGCCCCTCATATACATGGGTTCAACCTCTCATCAGCCCATATTCAATATATCACTGGAACGGTCTAACCCTCATCAAAGGCACCGTCCAACTAGCCTCACAGGCTCAGAACAACATAATCAAGGCTCTAGCAGGTCATAAACCCAACAAGTGACTTATCACAAAAGCCACACAAGCAACCACAGAGCCAAGATTCAAAGTTTTCCAAATCAAAAACTGAAAGCTAATCCTTCATCACTACATTACTCTAAACAAGTTTCTCTATAGGACCCTGGGCTAATCCTAGCCCCAGCTCAAATGGGTCACTATTCACAGAAAACCCCAAATCCTAAATTAACCGGAGAAACTCGAGTTTCTTACCTCAGTGGCGACCAAAAAGACTGAAGGACATCTTCCTCAAGCTCTGGTGTCCGTAAAATGCCTTGGGTTTCTGCCAAACTCAAGATTCTGAGTTTTCCCTTGAAGGAAATGGATTTTCACTCAAAGGGTTTTTCAAGAGAAAGGATGAAGGATTTAAGCTTTAAAGATGTTTCTCACAAGTTTATAGGTCATTGGGAGGTGTTTGGGTCAAGGAAAATGGTCCTAGGAAGCTTGGGCAAGCCTTCAATGGAGGTCTGGGCTTAGGGAAGAAGAAGAAAATTGTTTTCCCCTTCAAAAACGTGTTTTGGCCTTTTATACTGGGCCTGCCAGAGGTCTGGCGCTGATTGCGCCACCTCTGGCGCTAACCGCGCCACCATGGCGGTGTATGTGGCGCCAACAGTGCCAGTCCCACGCCCCCAACGCCACCTTCCAGAACCTGTGGCGCCACCCGCGCCACACTGGCGCCATCAGCGCCATCCTCCCCTGACCTTATGGCGCTGTCCGCGCCACACCTGGCGCTGATCGCGTGGAAAACCAGTGAATTTTTGGTTTTCCAGGCCACTTACCGCGCCATCAGCGCCACTTATGGTGCTAACCTCGCAGGCTGGGAAACCTCTGGCGCCCCTCGCGTGGCTCTGGCGCTTTGGGCGTCAAGTTCCAGTGGGTTTGGCGCTACCCGCGTCAACCCTGGCACTACCCGCGCCACACCCCTCACAGGGTTTTTTGCTGAACAATCCCAGCGCTAACCGCGCGGGATCTGGTGCCAACCGCGCCACACTAAGGGTCATCACATTCACCCCTCCTTTTTAGGAATTTTGTCCGCAAAATTCAGAAACATATCTGTTAGCCAACTTGGGATACAACTGTAACAGTTCCTGCTCTCGTTCCCAAGTTGCTTCCTCAGGTGTCCTTCCTTCCCATTGTACCTTGACTCTGGGAATAGTCTTGCTGCGGATCTGCTTCTCCATTCTGTCCAGAATCCTCAGGGGTCGTGTAGGACTTATCAGATTCTCTCTAATCTGAATTGTGTCAAGCTCTACCACGTGTGAGGGATCAGCCACATACTTCCTCAACTGAGACATGTGGAACACATCATGTAGCCCTGACAATTGGGGAGGCAAAGCTAGCCTATAGGCCACTGGTCCAACCTTCTGAAGGATCTGATATGGACCAATAAACCTAGGGCTAAGCTTCCTAACACTCAAGACTCGTCCTACCCCCGTAACTGGAGATAACCTCAAAAACACATGATCACCCTCCTCAAACTGCAAGGGTCTGTGTTTCTGATCATAATAGCTCCTCTGTCGACTCTGAGCCTTCATCAACTTGTCTCTGATCATCCTGATCTGCTCAGAAGTTTCTTGAACCATCTCAGGTCCAATGAGCTGTCTTTCTCCTACCTCTATCCAACAAATAGGAGTTCGACACCGTCGGCCATACAAAGCCTCATATGGTGCCATACCCAAGCTGGCATGAAAACTGTTGTTGTACGAGAACTCCACCAGAGGTAGATATCTGTCCCAGCTAGTACCTTGCTCCAAGGCACAAGCTCTCAGCATATCCTCCAGAGTCTGGATGGTCCTCTCTGTCTGACCATCTGTCTGAGGATGGTAGGCTGTGCTGAGTCTCAGCTGGGTCACAAAAGCATCCTGAAGAGCACCCCAAAACCTCGAGGTGAACTTCGGATCTCTGTCACTGATTATACTGTCAGGGACACCATGCAGTCTCACAATCTCCCTGACATACAGCTGGGCCAACTTCTCTGTAGTGTAGTCAGACCTCACAGGCAAGAAATGACCAGACTTGGTCAACCTATCCACAATCACCCAGATGGAGTCACATCCACTCTGAGTCCTTGGTAGTCCTATTACGAAATCCATGGAAATGTTGTCCCATTTCCACTCAGGAATCTGTAAAGGCTGAAGCAGACCAGATGGTCTCTGATGCTCAATCTTCACCTTCTGACACACCAAACACTTTGTCACATGTTCAGCTATGTCTCTCTTCATCCCTGGCCACCAGAAATTCCTCTTAAGGTCATGATACATCTTAGTGGCTCCTGGATGAATGCTGAACTGGCCCTTATGTGCCTCAGATAGGACGAAATCTCTCAACTCGCCCTCAGGCACCACAACACGACCTTGGTACATCACCAAGTCTGAATCCTCCCAGGAGACATCCTGCTGGCCAATCATGGCCTTCACAGACTCATCTTGCTGCTGAACTTCTCGGATTCTCCTGATCAGCTCATTATCCACCTTGGTCCTGCTCAACTCAAGACCATGTGCACCTTCCGTCACTGTCAGATGCATATCTCTAAATTGCTTCACTAACTTGCAATCAGAGAACATCCTGCAGGCAGCACACACATGCTTCCTGCTCAACGCGTCAGCAACTACGTTTGCTTTGCCTGGATGGTACTTCAACTCGAAGTCATAGTCCTTGAGGAATTCCATCCAACGCCTCTGTCTCATATTCAACTCTTTCTGATCAAAGAGATATCTGAGACTCTTGTGGTCACTGAACACTACCAGCTTAGCACCGTATAGATAGTGCCTCCAAATCTTGAGAGCAAACACCACAGCTGCCAGCTCCAGATCATGAGTCGGATAAGACTCTTCATGAGGTTTCAGTTGCCGAGAAGCATAGGCAACAACCTTCTTATCTTGCATCAGCATACATCCAAGTCCTCGCTTGGAAGCGTCACAATACACCTCAAAGGTTCCTTCAGGATCAGGAAGAGTCAACATTGGAGCTATGGTCAACCGCTCCTTTACCTCCTGAAAGCACTGTTCGCACTCATGGGTCCAAACAAATGGAACCCCCTTCCATGTGAGTCGAGTCAGAGGTATTACCAACTGAGAAAACCCCTGAATAAACCTCCGGTAATAGTCGGCTAATCCCAGGAAACTCCGGATCTCAGACACGTCTTAGGCCTCTCCCAGGACATCACTGCCTCTATCTTGCTAGGATCTACTGATACACCAGCTGCTGAGATCACATGACCCAGAAACTTCACCTCAGTCAGCCAAAACTCACATTTGGCCAACTTAGCATATAGCTGCTTGTCCCTCAAAATCTGAAGGACTGTCCTGAGATGCTCGGCATGCTCCGCCTCCGTCTTGGAATAGATCAGTATATCATCGATGAACACTACCATAAACTGATCCAAGAAAAGTCTGAATACCCGGTTCATATAGTCCATGAACACTGCTAGGGCATTCGTCAGACCAAAAGGGATGACCTGATACTCAAAGTGACCATACCTAGACCGGAAGGCTGTCTTAGGTATGTCTGAAGGCTTGATCCTAATCTGATGATATCCGGATCTCAGGTCTATCTTGGAGAACACCCTGACTCCCCTCAACTGATCTAACAGATCATCAATACGAGGTAGAGGATACTTATTCTTCACAGTAACCTTATTCAACTGCCTGTAGTCTACACATAGCCTCATGCTGCCGTCCTTCTTCTTCACAAAAATCACCGGTGCTCCCCAATGCGACACACTCGGTCTGATGAACTGTTTGGACAGTAGGTCCTCCAACTGCACCTTCAGCTCCCTCAATTCCAGATGAGCCATACGGTAAGGTGCCACAGATATCGGTCCCACAACAGGAACCAGATCAATGGAGAACTCAATTTCTCTTTCTGGTGGTAGCTGAGTAATCTCCTCAGGAAACACATCCACAAACTCGCTCACCACCGGGATCCGTGACAGATCAACACTTGGCTTATCTTCTGTCACACCAGCGAAGATATAGCCCTGAGCTCCCTCCATGATTGCCTTGCGGGCTTGCAAGACTGATAAGAATGAAGTGGAACTCAAATCGGTCATGTCAGAAGGCACAACTACCCTCTTCTGACAACAGTCTAGCATCACGCCATATTTGGCTAACCAATCCATACCCAGAATCATCTCAAGGGTAGGCATAGCTAGACAAAATAGATCAATCACATACTCTCTAAAACCAGTCTTTTAGTAGCGTAACTAATGGAATGAAACCGAACTAGAATGAAAAAGGGGCAGGCTTATAGAAAGCTAACCGTGAACCAACTGGACTGGGCTTGGGACGTTACTCCTCATCATACAGAAACTGCACATCATTGCAGCACGTGCTCACCCGACATCTTTCTCTAGATGCGGTGGTAACTTCCATCGGAGGGACAAAACTGAACTTAGGCAATCGGAGCTTATCAACAACCACATCCTGTATGAAGGAATGTGTAGCTCCAGAATCATACAACACTCTAACATCACAGTCATCGATCAGAACTGTACCTCTGATCAGATCTGGAGCTCTGGCTGCTTGCCTGGCATCCACTGTGTACACCCGTCCTGCGGTGGGTGTAGTCATCTCTACTGGAGCAGCCTTTGCTCGACTCTCTGTCTGTGGGCACTCTCGAGATATGTGGCCTGGCTTGCCACATCGGAAACAGACGATCTGGCCTGAAGCACATGCCCCCACGTGCTCCTTCCCACAAGCTGAACACTTAGGGACTGATCTCCTCCGTGCTGAGCCCCTCTTGAATCTATCAGAAGGAGCAGAGGCTCTCAACTCCTTGCCCTTACCCTTTCCGGGTGGGCCAGAACCACTGGGCCTTCTCCCCTCCTATCTGACTGAGGGAGTAGGCTGTCTGCCTCTGTGTCTCCGTAGAATATCTTCCACTTGGAGGCACTGCCTCACCAAGGTATCCATGTCTCGGGATCCGCTATCTGCCACCAGCACCTCAATGTCCTCTCTGAGTCCCTTCTGGAACTTGACGGCTAGGATACCAGCTTCAGGCAAAGGTCTCCTGAAGTGAGCATACTTGGCCAACTCATTAAATCTGGCCAGATACTCGTCCACTGTCAAGCTCCCCTGGACGAGGCTATCAAACTCCGCCGGCTTCTGCTCCCGGGCATCTCTGGGGAAATACCTATCCAGGAAGTGATGCAATCCTCAAACCAAGTCAAGAGGAGGAAGGCTTGGAACTACACATGGAAGAACTTCCTTTGGTGATTAAAGGGCCAATGACAAGGACTAGGGCTCAAACACTTCAAGATCATATCTAATCCAACTTATATCTCTTTGAAAAGCAAGAAGAAGCCCACAAAAGTAATGAAAACACAAAAGGAGTGTTGTCTGTTGTAATAGATTAAAAGCATCCTGTAACAGATTAAAAGCATCTTTTGATACCTGTAATCGATTACAAGCATCCTGTAATCGATTACATCAGTCTGAAAAATGCAAATAGCTCTGTTTTAATCGATTACATGTCGAATTAATCGATTATTTTGGCCATATATCAGTTTCCAAGA
>PYAF01000975.1:7092-29494 GCA_007407185.1 Glycine tomentella | reverse complement strand
ACTGATAGATTTCACTAAGGAATTAGGTTTTCGATTCAGGTTAAAGGGTTAATTCACTAAGGGATTAGGGATTAACTAATCTAGGAAAGACTTATTCTCTGAACAATCATAACAGGAACCCATATGATATATTCTCTAAATGCTTAATCTGACAGAATCGCTAAAGGCTTAGGGTTCTTGATCAAATTAAAGGGCTGAAACGCTAGTTATCTAGGTTTCACGAATATAGAAGAGATTTATCATATGTACACATTAACTTAACAAATCAGTCAAGTGAAAGAGGAGGAATCAAAGGGGATTGTGCCTGACTACAATTAATCGTCCATTGGTAATCTTCAATTCAATTTACTGTATTTACTTGATTTTTGTCCTTACATTCAAACAATCAATCAATCAACAACACTTTTCTGCGTAATTTTACTTTTACTTTCAATCACAATCTTTAGTATCATTGTGAAAATCACCCCAATCCCTGTGGAGAACGATACTCACTTACCTAACTTTATTACTTGAAATGATCGGTACACTTGCCGTAGTGTGCGGATATCGCAACACAACACATCAAATAATTCCCAGATTTAAAACTTGTTGTCCTCAGCAATGATAGAACCTCAAGGTGAGAAGCCAAGATCAATGATCAAACATCTGCCACATTCAACAATCTTAGAATCATAAGGCTAAGTAAAATCAATGTTCACATCAAAGTTTCAACAGCACTATCAATTCCATCAACTTAAGAGTCAACTTGAGCATTTTTTACCAAGGTATATCTGTTTCACTCAACACTCAAGTGTATCAGGGTAATTGTCATCGCTCAATTCAATCATAGTTATAGCACAACCATAGGCTTGATCATATTCTCTAGTTACCTCAAATAAGGAACACAAAATGCATGCACAACTGATCAAAAGGTCTTTTAACCTTGTAACTTGGACTGGCTTTAGGGTAGGGAAAATTTTTGGATAGTAGCTAAGTTAAGACTGGATTCAGATCAAATTTCCCAAGTCCATTGCCCTTTATATCAATTCATGCTTTCTTTCAAACCTTTTCAGACTGACAAACCATTTTATTCTTTTTATCTTCAATTCTTTCTTTTCTGGTGGTTTCTTTTTATTTTATTCAGTAAACACAATATATCCACCAGCTGGTATTTCAGACTTGTTCTCTTCCAATTGGACCATTCACTAGATTTTGATTTTGCCAGCCTTGTTCTGTTGACTTCTTTCATCTAACCCAGAATTATCTTCTTGGGTAACTTTGTCTTTCCTCTTATCTTTCTGATTTTCATCGTGAGAAATTAACCTTGTTATTCAACAGTGGACTTTACTCTTTCTTCCTCCAGCCTCAAATAAGGTAGTTCAGGACAAGTTCCAGATGTCAGGTATATGAATGAAAAAGCTTAGGCTCAAAGGGGTAGCAAATGGAAAACTGAAGGTGAGTCAATTTGGCCCTGGCTTTAAAGAATGAACTGCCTTAATCATATCAGAAAATACATGCATCCAGAGAAATCGAGCAAGTTCTAGAGTACCATCAAAGTGAAAGCTCTCAGAAATAATTATTTGTGTATAGGCTTAAAAACTCACCAGTTATGGCTCAAGAAAACTCTGTTAATTTCATCTCAAGCGCCATTTCCTGCTTCAACATGAACATCAATATACCAACAAATACAATTCCAATCATGATTCATGCAAGCCATGCTGTGTTTTATTTCACTCATGCTTCTAACGAAGATGTTCAATTCACTACTGATTCTAAAATTCTCCCTCTGGGAAAAATGTGATATGTTTCTAACCTCTATTCAACAATATTAGATGAACAACTAATGAAATCTAGTAATCTAAAATTCTCTGTTAGACGTCATTTGTTCTTTGACTGTGCAACTTTTTAAATAATGCTTATGCGTCCATTCCCAGATTTAGGAAATTGTTGTCCCAAGCAATTACTAACAAGGTCACAGCGCCATTGAAACACACAACGATATGTGCATTATTTGTGAATCGCAGTTCAACCGAACATTAATCCAAATAGAAGAAAGTAATCAAATCATAGACTCTACTATATGTATATATATGCATCAATAATCCAAATGTTTTAAGTGCAGAATTCTAAAAATACTGAATTTTAAAGAAACAGGAAAAAAATAAGAAAAATAAAACAGGAAAAATAAAACTGGTCCTGACAAATCACTCCTCACTCCTCTCCCTCTCTCATATCATCTTCGGCCTCAGCTGCCTGAGATGGTGCAGGAAGGACTGTGGCTGGCTCTGGAACATCTGAGGGTCCTGGAGGAGTAGTAGCTACTGGTGATGGAGACCTGCGGATAACTGGTGGTGTAGGCGGTGCAACGATTGGTGAAGGCTGAGGTTGGTAGGCAGAAGTATCAATACCCCGCTGTCTGCAAAGGTCTTCTAGCATCCGTGTCTGGTATATAAGCTGGGTCCTGATGAACATCTGTAGAGATAAATAACTGGAAGAGTCCTCATAAAGGAGCTTATGTTGAGGTGCCATCTGTGTGGTAGAAGAAGAAGAAGGAGGAACGGCCTATGGTGGTGCTTCAAGTGCTGGTGGTTGAAGATCCTCAGGGTCAGGCATTGCACAAGGACTCCTCATTGCAAGTTCTTCAAGTGTTAACTTTGATGCATGAATGATTTGTTCCTCTGCGACGCCCTTCATTGCGTCAAGATATGTCTTGTGACTCATTAAAGAACCAATCTTAACGTCCATAGGTTCATCATTTGGGATCTCAACCCCAGCTTGGAGACATAGATGAGAGACTAAGGACGAGTGGGCTAGCCATGATTTGCTGCTAGCGTCCTGAATCATATGAAGAAGGCGGTTAGATAAAAGATTTGCAATGTAAAGATTACCTTCACCCCAGAGGACATATAAAAGGCATGCGCGTTCGACATTCACATCAGTCAAATTAGTGGAAGGAATGACTGTGTGGTTCACAAATTGGTGCCAGAACGCCGCATCACCTACTAGATCATGCTTCCTCATCTTCTCTGGAATGTAATCCAAGCCTGCTTTTGTTTTCCAGCTAGTGTATAATCCGGTAATCCCATGCCGGATCTGATCAACTAGGGGAGGCACCTCATCTCTGTACATCTTGGTAAATATGTCGGTTGCATGCTCATGAAGAGGTGATGAAACTCACAGCAAGAGAATGGAGAGTAGCTGGTGTCTAGGAATTTCTCTATGGTCCTGTCATCAAAAGGAACGAGGACCCCTCGCACCCAGCTAACTCTCCTGGCAGCAACTGTAGTGCTCTTCTTTTTGCCCTTCTTAACCTATTTGCCCTAAAACTCAGAAAATATACATATACATGTATAGCTCAGAGACTTGTCTACTTTCACCAACACGAGATTAACCTTACCCATAAGCATCCATTCCCAGATTTAATTCTTGCTATATCAATTAACACAACTAATCCAAGCAATCGGGGAATTCCCGTAGGTATTCAGACACCATTTTTCATATCAATAAATTAGGATTTATAGCAGTCAGAGTGAATGAGTAACAACCATATAGCTTAATTCAAATTGCAATTTTGGACTGCTACAATAAGGTATCTATGCATGCTCATACCAACAATGAGTCTAAGTATCTCAATGTACAGTCTAGAGTTCAAGGCTATCGAATAAAGTGAATGCACACTATCATGAAGTACTCAAAAGCATTTTCCAAAGGATGGCCTTATGACACACATGGAGTCCCATAACACATGCAACACCCACTAAGTGGATTTATCATCAAAATGTGTTAATTTACAGAGCAAAAGTGCATACAGTTTACAGAATCCAACAACACTCTCAGGATTCCCAGATTTATTCATTTAAATGCATCAAACCAAACACTAGCAGCAAATTCACATGTAGCCAATTGGTTCACCTCAACTAACAGCAATAATAGGGGATTCAACTAACATTTCCAAGTATGAGCAATTGACTACCCAAATCCCATTCAAATTAATCAGAATAAAGCTATTCCCCTTTTCTTAGAAGTTCAGTTTGATTTCCATGAGGCACCCAGTCATGCATCTCAATTCTCATAACCCTAGAGCAATAAGATTAAGTATCTAATGAGTGAACCATGCTCTGAAAAGAAGACTACCCCAATAAATAGTTTCAATGCCAATCATCCACAAATAATAGCGAAACATGGTGGCGCTATCCGCGCGGTGAACAGCGCTAATCGCGTGAAGTCGCGATTCCACCATGAATGCTTCTGCAACTCCATACCCCCCGATGTTATTCTACTACGTTTCCATGCAAGGGAAGTGCTTAAGCAAAGAAAAAAAAATGTACCTTATCCTTGTTGCCAGCCATATGTGCTAATAAAATAGTCGAGGGGATGCAAAAAGGAAATGCTCAAGGAATGCACAGATGTATCAATGGAGAAGAGAATGGGATGGGGTTACAATACTTTGACAGAGATTTATAATGACAGCAATGAGCACAGCTTGGTAACCGGTGGTGTGAATGAAAGTTAAGGGCAGTTACCACAATGGAGCAATTTTAGGAGTGAAAGAGGTGAATGCCAAATTTGAATTTTCCATTTTAAAAACCTGAATCGTTGGTTCGTGCGATTCGCGCTGATTATGGAGCGATTAGCGCGGATCTTCCCTGAAAGGGCTGTCCTCTCGACTTCTTCACGCGATCCGCGCGGTGGTTCACGCTAGTAGCATGGATCAGCAAAATTTGGAACAATGGATTCGTCCTTGTCACGCTGATAGCGTCACTGATGGCATGAATCGCGTAGATTTGCAATGAAAGGTCTTCAGGCTCGAATCTTCCACGCGATTTGCGTGCTTGGTCACGCGGTTAGCTTGAGAAATGGTATGAGGCACGAATTGCTGGCGCTGTTAGCGCCGATTTTCACGCTAATAGCGTGGAGGACCCGCCTTGAATGAGAGATGATTCCATATTGGCGTGGTTGGCGCTATACTTGGCGCTGTTAGCGCCACTTGTCGCGCTATTGGCGTGGGTTATGGCGCGATCAGCACGGTGCCTTTGACTGTTCTTTTTCTTTCATTTTGAATTGCTTTTTGTTTTTATTCACTAACTAAAATGTCTAATGCCTAAAAGTGACTAAAAATTAACATGCATAAATCTAAATCAAATGCTATCGAAATTTAAAAGGACTTAAGTACCTATGTAATTTCATCAAATACCAAGATCTCGGGAAGGATCCCAAGAATTGCTCATTTTACGTCTTGAGCCAGACGCTTCCTTCTTGCTAAACCTCTGTGGAATGAAGTGGAACAGAAACCGTGTTTCTGTCCACATCCCCTCCAAAATAATGCTTTAATCTGAAGCCATTTACTTTGAAAGCTCTGTCACTATCCAAGGGGGATATTTCCACTATGCCATAAGGATGAACTTCTCGCAAAAGGAATGGACCGGACCATCGTGACTTTAGCTTACCAGGGAAAAGTCGCAGGCCAGAATTGTATAATAGCACTTGTTGGCCAGGAACGAATTCCTTTGGGCGGATTTGATTGTCATGCCACCTCTTTGTCTTCTCTTTGTAGATCATGGCATTTTCATATGCAGCTAACCTGAACTCATCCAATTCATTCAACTGAAGCAATCTTTTTTCATTAGCTTTTGACAGTTCAAAGTTTAAAAATTTGGTTGCCCATATTGCTTTATGTTCAAGTTCAATAGGGAGATGGCAAGCCTTACCATAGACAAGCTGAAAAGGGGACATACCTATAGGAGTTTTAAATGCAGTCCTGTATACCCACAGCGCATCGTCTAGCTTTTTAGACCAGTCCTTTCTTGATGTTCCAACTGTTTTTTCCAAGATTCTTTTCAGTTCTCTGTTGGAAATCTCCACTTGGCCACTTGTTTGAGGATGATAAGGGGTATCCACTTTGTGTTTGACTCCATACTTTGCCAACAAGCTGTCAAATTACTTATTGCAGAAGTGAGTCCCTCCATCACTTATGATCGCTCTTGGCACCCCAAATCTGGTGAAGATGTTCTTTCTCAAGAATGAAACTACCACTTTAGCATCATTGGTGGGTAAGGCTGCTGCCTCAACCTACTTGGAAACGTAATCCACAGCAACCAAGATGTAGTGGTTGGAGAATGATTTAGGGAAAGGCCCCATAAAATCAATCCCCCATACATCGAACAGCTCAACCTCTTGGATGTTGTTCAGCGGCATCTCATCTCTGCGAGATATATTACCTGTCCTTTGACAGCTATCACACTGCATCACAAAGTTTTTGGAATCCTTGAAGAATGTTGGCCAATAATAGCCACATTGCAGTACTTTGTGTGCAATTCTGTTTGCTCCAAAATGACCTCCATAGTTAGAGGAATAATAGTGCCACAAAATATCTGACACGTCGATTTCAGCTACACATCTGTGGATAACATTGTCAGTGCATTGAAAATACAAGTAGGGGTTATCCCAGAAATACCTTCTCGCATCATGTAGGAATTTCTTCCGTTGCTGCCAAGTTAAATCTTCTGGTATGATTCCGGCAGCTTTGAAGTTTGCCATGTTAGCAAACCATGGACTGAGTTGAACTGCAAGCACTTGCTCATCAGGAAAGGACTCATTGATTTCAATCTCTGGTCCATCTTACAAGTCTTTCTCCTGAATCCTAGACAAGTGGTCAGCCACCTTGTTCTCTACTCCAGCTTTATCTCTGATCTCCAAATCAAATTCCTGCAATAAAAGCATCCAACGCAGCAAGCGTGGCTTTGCATCTTGTTTGCTAAGCAGAAATTTCAGAGCTGCATGGTCAGTATACACAATCACTTTAGAACCTACTAAATATGACCTGAACTTATCCAAAGCATACACTACAGCTAGCATCTCTTTTTCTGTGGTGGCATAATTAACTTGTGCCTCATTTAAGATTTTACTAGCATAATATATGACATGTAAGCGCTTTTCCTTTCTCTGTCCTAGAACTGCACCTACTGCATAAGCACTAGCATCACACATGAGTTCAAAAGGTAAACTCCAATCCGGAGCTATCAAAATGGGTGCAGTGGTGAGTTTGTGCTTCAGCGTGTTTAATGCCTCAAGACAAGCATCAGTGAAGCAAAATCCAGTGTCTTTCTCCAGCAGTTGACTCAATGGCTTTGAAATCTTGGAGAAATCCTTGATGAACCTCCTGTAAAAACCTGCATGGCCTAAAAAGCTGCGAACACCATTCACATAATAGGAGGAGGTAATTTCTCAATTAGTAGCAATTTAGCTCTATTTACCTCTATTCCCATTTCAGATATTTTATGGCTTAACACAATACCTTCCCTAACCATGAAATGACATTTTTCCCAGTTTAAAACCAAGTTTGTCTCTTGACATCTTTTTAGAACTTTAGCTAAGTTAGTTAAGCATGAAGTAAAGCAAGGACCAAAAATAGAAAAGTCATCCATAAATACCTCAAGGCCTCTCTCTACCATGTCAGAGAAAATGGATAACATGCATCTCTGGAAGGTTGCAGATGCGTTACAAAGTCCAAATGGCATTCGTCTGTAAGCAAACACCCCAAATGGACATGTAAAGGCTATCTTCTCTTGGTCTTCTGGTGCTACTGGGATTTGGTTGTACCCAGAGTACCCATCTAGGAAGCAGTAGTAATCATGACCAGCCAGCCTTTCAAGCATTTGGTCCATGAAAGGGAGAGGAAAGTGGTCTTTTCTGGTTGCATCGTTTAATCTCCTGTAGTCAACGCACATCCTCCAGCCTGTGATGGTTCTTGAGGGGATCAAGTCATTGTTGTCATTTTGGATGACCGTCATGCCCCCTTTTTTTGGAACGGTTTGGACTGGACTTACCCAAGCTGTGTCTGAAATTGGATATATCATACCTGCATCTAACAACTTGACAACCTCTTTTCTTACCACTTCTTTCATTGTAGGATTGAGTCGCCTTTGTGGTTGTCTTACAGGTTTAACATCACTTTCCATTAGAATTTTATGAGTACAAAAGGAGGGATTTATACCTTTAAGATCGGAGATAGACCAGCCAATGGCTGTCTTGTGCTCCTTGAGTACCTTTAACAGCTTCTCATCCTCATGCCATTCCATCCCTTTGTTGATTATGACTGCATATGTTTTATTCTCACCTAGGAACACATATTTCAGGTGTTCAGGCAATTCTTTCAGCTCAACTTTCGGTGCTCCGGCTGGAATGTCATCTTTCTTTTTCTCCAGCTCTTCCAGTACAAGTTCACTGGTTCCAGTTGTGGCTTCCTGGTCTGCAGCACTCCTTTCTGCAGCAATTTCTGCCGCTGCAATTTCGGCTTCTACTGAATTTTCTGTTGCTGCTGCTATGTTTTCTTCTGCAGTAAATTCTGCTGCACTTTCTGCATCTGCTTCATCTCCAGCTGCTGTAATACCTGCTGTCATGCCTGCACAAATCACATTATCCAACACATCCAGCCTAAAACAATCATGTTCATCAGCTGGGTGCTTCATGGCATCAAATACATTGAAGACAACAGACTCATTATCCATCCTTGATTCTAACTTTCCCTGCTCTACATCTATTAAGGCCCTAGCACTTGCTAAAAAGGACCTTCCCAACAGCAGAGGGATTTCACTTTCACCCTCCATATCTACTACAATAAAGTCAACAGGGAATATGAATTTGTCTACCTTTACTAAAATATCCTCAATTACCCCTGATGGTTTCCTTAAAGAACGGTCTGCTAGTTGCAAGGAAACTCTAGTAGGTTTCAATTCAGATATGCCTAGGGACTTACACATTGACAATGGCATTAGATTTATGCTAGCCCCTAAGTCACATAGTGCCCTCCCTACATTGATATTTCCTATGGCAATAGGGATATTGAAACTTCCTGGGTCTTTCAATTTTGGAGGAAGCTTCCTCTGAATGATGGCACTGCACTCTTCAGTAAGTGCTATGGTCTCACAATCCTGCAGTTTATGTTTCTTAAACAAAAACTCTTTCATGAATTTTGCATAGTTAGGCATATTGGATAATGCTTCAGCAAATGGAATATTAATTTGTAACTTTTTAAACATATCTAAGAACCTAGCAAACTGCTATTTTTGGATTTGTTGCTTTGTCTGCACTGGGTATGGGGGTTTCTCAAAAGAGAAAAATCCCATTGCTTCTTTGGAGGTGCAGACTTGTTCTCCTTGGAACTTTTAGCAGCTTTTTCTTCTTCTGTGGTAGCTGCTTAGTTTTCTTTTTCAGCTTCCTTTCTACTCACCTTAGGCTTTTCTTGTGGGTTGAGTACTGATATGAACCAATACGGGGTTCATTGTTTTTACGGATCGTCCTTGAAAAGGCTTCTTGTTAAAACATAAGAAAAAGGTACACGCCAAGTGTTTGACGAAGAAAAAATAAAGATAAAGACAATATGAAGAAAAGTGCAGAGCAAAATTAATGAATTTAACATGAACAATATGCTAAAAAAAATAGAATAAAAATAAAAAGGCGGGAAAGACAAGAAATGGAAGAAGACGCCACACCTTATGAAAAGTGATAAGTCCCGTGGGGATTCGCCACAAAGATTATAGTAACCTTTGATAAGAACCAATGTTTGGTCCAATCAAGAACCCAAGAGGAACTTCCTCTCACACACTTTTAAAAGTGCAAAGGTTTTATTCAATTCAAAGGTGAATACATAAGACAAATGAATGACTATTTATAGCTAACAAGTGGTGTCTCTCTCCTTTTTCTCTCCAATGTGGGACTTTAGTTACATATTCCTTATACTAAAAAAAATGTAATTCGTGCTTAACTTTATGTCCCAATTTCATCATCATAGATGCATAATTTGGACTTGAGACTAGAAATACAATTTGTAGGAAATCTTTAGAGCTTTCAAACGCATCAAAGAATGCCTAAAACTGATATCTAAAACTCAAGTTATGTTCAAAACATTGGAGGTATCTAGGCTCTTCACTCATTAGTCTTTGATCTTCATCAAGTACCTTCCCACTTCTGGTTGTAATTGCCTTTGCATGTTCCCTTGGGTTTATCAATGTGTCACTGGGGAACTGACCTGGTGGTCTCTCAGCCAACTGCTTTACCAGCTGACCAATCTGATTTTCCAGATTTTCTGATGGAAGCATCTTGATTTGTCCTGTGAGCTCTAGTTTCATTTATGAAGGCATTGGTAGCCTGAATGTACTCAGTTGTTGTTTTGGACAGCTGCAACACCACTTTCTCCATTTCAGACATCTCCTTGTTGGGAATGGCTGGAGGTTGCAGATAGTTTGTTAGATTTATAATCTAACCCACTTCCTTGGAATTTTCTCTGATAGTTATTTCCCAGAGCAAAGTTGTGATTCCTCTGATATGGCTGCTGCTGTCTCTGGTCATTCCAGATCCCATTAACCTGCACAGGGTCAGCTCCAATGAGAATAGGACATACATTAGATTCATGCTCATCTTGGCAGTATTCACAGCTGATGCGGGGCATGCTATTGGATGAAACTTGGGCTGCAAAAACTTGAAGTCTGTCTATTTTTTCAGTTAATTTAGCCAGCTATTGGGCTAAGATTTTCTGCTCTGCAAGCATGGCAACATTGCTGGATAGTTGGATTGGTTCCCTCTTTGGCTGAATTGTGATACTCTCATTTTCGTTTCTAGCCAGAGAATTAATCAGCTCATAGGTTTGAGCTACAGTTTTTGACCTTATTGTACCCCCTGCTGCAACATTAACAATCATGCGTGATTCAGGAGTCATACCATTAAAGAAAATACGTACCTACTTACCCACAGGCATGTCATACTGCGGGCATCTCCTGATTAATTCCTGGAATCTGTTCCAGGCAGCACACAGGGTCTCCTTTCCATTCTGAGTGAAGTTGGTAATTTCATTTACCAACCTGTTGCATTTGTCCATGAAGAAGTATTGAGTGAAAAACCTTGAGACTAAGTCGTCCCAAGTAGTGATGCTATTTGATGTTTTTCTATTTAACCATCTCAGTGCATTTCCCTTAACAGCAAAGGGAATAGGCTTAATCTTATAGCATCATCTGAAACCCCTTGGTGTCTGATAGTGTCACAGATTCTCAGAAATATGTCAATGAAATCGTGAGGGTCTTCAAAGTCTTCTTCACCAAACTGACTGCGTTCCACCAATGCAATCAATGAAGGATTAATGTCAAAGTGATTTGCTTGTATTGATGATCTCACAATGCTGGAGTTTGGTCTTGTGAACATAGGAGCCAGAATATCCTCCATTAGCTCATCCTCTGGTCTCCGCTGATTATTTCTTTCTTCAGCCATCTCTGCCTCTAACTCTAATTCAGGAATTGAATCAAAGTCAAAGTCTTCCGCTTCTCTCCTTCTTTGTCTGGCTAGCCTCCTTCTTACAGTTCTCTCTATCTCAGGATCGAACTGTAAATTCTCAGGATTAACTGAACCTCGCATAAACTCAGAGAAGCGATTAGTAACAAAATTCCAATTCACAAAGATTAAAATTACTACAAAAATCAGTTTATCAATCCCCGGCAACGGCGCCAAAAAACTTGTTGTGAAACGGTAAGTGTACCACTCGTTTCAAGTAATAAAGTAGCTAAGTAGAGTATCGTATCCACAGAGATTGATACTAATTTCACAATGATTTGCGATCTAAGCAATTGGAAGGAAAAAGAATGATTTTTGAAAGATTGTTGTTGTGTTGAATGATTAAGTGAATGCATAAATTAAAGACAATTAAAATTGCAAGTAAAGTGAGTTGTAACCAATGGATGAAATAATTGTGATTAGGACGCAATCCCCTTTGATCCCTGTCTTCCTCACTTAACTGGTTATCAAAGTTGATTGTTTCTGATTACTCAGAGAATAAATCTTTTCTAATTTAGCTAATCCCTAATCCCTTAGTGAATTAACCCTTTAACCTGAATCAAAAACCGAATTCCTTAGTGAATTCTATCAAGTTAAGCATTTAAAAGAATATATTATAAAGTTCTGCAACCACGCATCCCTATCCCTACGTAATGAACAATTGTTATCTTACTCATGTCAGTAATTAGAATCCCAACATCCCTATTGCGAATCCTAACCCCCAGAACTTAAATAGAATGGCCAATTCTAAGAAAGAATATAATCATTAAGAACAGAGTAAAACAAAGCAATCATAACAATCTCATTCAATACCAATTAAATTACAGAGGAGTTTACATTGGTTCTTGGCCTAACCACAATACAGAATTTAGCCTGACATAGTCATCAAGAACACCAAAGCATACATAGAAGACATTATTCTGCAGTAAACCCTAGCTTTGATTCTATGTAGGAGTGATTTCTAGATGTTTTTCAAGGTCTTCAGTGTTGTCCCAAAGATGCCTCTTTCAATCCAGAAGCCTTTCTTTTATATTTGCTTTCAGGGTGGTTTAATTCCAGTAACAAAGCCTCCTTTCCTCTGCATTTTCGAGCTATATATTGCAAATAAAGGAAACAATATCGTATCCACGCGGATCGCACGGGATTCTGCGCTGATCGTGTGGATAACACGAGCTAAAGGCTGATCCTGAATGTCTAACGCTACTCGCGCTGCCTTTCACGCTGACCACGTGAACCATTCGACTTCATGGCGCTAGTCGCGCGGCGTGATGTCTTCGAGATGAAGGTTGGCATTTGCACAATGGCGCGACTCGCGCGGAACTCCACGTTGATGGCATGGAACCTTCGAAACTGAGACTTCTTTTTAGCTTGAATCTCCTCCTTTTGGCCCTGACATCATAACTTGGTAATGAAATGAGATACAATTTGAATATAATTTAACAAACTAACCTATTCTAGTCTATATTTCTAATTATTCAATTAATTTATAACCTAAACTAGCCTAAAACTAAGATGTGTTAGCAACACATCACTAGCCACGGTTAGTGCATCGGTGAGCCCATATTTGTATGTTGTGTATGTACATGGGGGTGCATGACTGGATATCCTTGCGAGAAAGGATTTGTTCCTATCCATGGTCATGCATTGATGGTGTCCATGTTTCATATAGGAGGCAGTATCGACGTGAACAGCATAACGATAGCCCGTTTGTAGACGAGATCGTTAATGCTCGGTTCATTGAAGACTTTGATGGGTTTTTCCTGTCAAAATATGATGGCAGTCAGGATCCGCAGGTGCACATTGACGAGTTCGATATGCAGATGTGCATACGGGGGATTGATGAGCCGATAATCTCCCGGATCTTCGTTACCACTCTAACCGGTGCTACCCAGACCTGGTTCCACACACTACCACCCCGCTCAATCCGTAACTTTGAGGATTTCGGCGAGAGGTTTTTACTCAAACGAGTAAGAAACAACCGAAGTCCAAGTTTGTTTTGGGGAAGATCTGCCAACATCCGGGGGAGACGTTGCAGAGCTATTTGGACCGATTCAAGGAGGCCGGCTTGCAAGTGCAGGGCCTGAAGGAAAAGGTGCACGTCCACTTGTTATCCGTCGGACTCAGTGGATCATCTCGGCTGGCGAAATCTCTCTACAAGGACACGGTTAAGACTTTGTTGGAGTTCAGGGTTCGATCAAAGAAGTACCTGGAGCTGGAGCAGATGGAGATTGCTAACACTGCTTCCAAAAGGAAGGGTTCAGCGCCGAAACATCGCCCGCACCTCATGAATGTGCCCCCCAACAGAAATTTGGATGTCGGCCACAGGCCAGGAAGATACGACACAAAGTATGACAAGTATACCTCACTGAACACTTCCCGAGCACAAGTATGGAGGAAAGTAGCTTCAACTGAGATGAAGAAGGTAGATCGACCTCGGCCTGTGTTCAAAAAGGCCAGCCTTGATTATTCTCATTTTTGCGAATTTCATAATGGGCCAGGACACACTACTGACCAATGCTGGAACTTGCGAGATGCTATAGAAAAGTTCATCCGGGAAGGCAAGTTATGGCGATATGTGATTAAAACCCAAGGGCAGCAAGGAAAACGCAAGGGCAACCTCAATGACGATCAGAAGGGCCGAGATGAGAAAAGGAAGAAGACAGATGATGAGGAGTTTCCAGAACCAGAGTTTGAATGCAATGTCATTACCGGTGCTATGGGAGGAGGGGGCGACACGGCCAATCAATGCCGCAAGTACCTCAGGAAAGTCCTGGCAGTGAGGGAACAGCCCAAGTTTAAGGCTACCGGTGATAAGACTGAGCCCCTTTGCTCTATTTTACTAAAGAAGACCTGGCGGATGTGATTCCTGGACATGAGGACAGCCTGGTCATAACCGGGACTATAGCCAACTACCGAGTCAAGAAGATATTTGTTGATAACGGCAGTTCTGCCGACATCATATCCTGGGCGGCATTTAAAAAGATGAACCTTGATGAAGAAGATCTGAAGCCATGTCAAACGGTGTTATCGGGCTTCAATGGCGAGAATACCGCACTCAGAGGCTCCATCGAGTTGTGGCTTACATTGGGGACAAAAGAAGGCTTCAAATCAGAAAGAGTAAAGTTTGTTGTGGGGGAATTTTCTTCCCGTTATAACGTGATTCTCGGAAGACCCACGCTCCATAAGTGGGATATCTTGATGTCCACCAAACACCAGAAGATGAAGCTAATAGAAAGCAATGGCAAAGTAATCACTATTTGCGGAGATCAGAGG
This sequence comes from Glycine tomentella, assembly GCA_007407185.1. NCBI lineage: Eukaryota > Viridiplantae > Streptophyta > Magnoliopsida > Fabales > Fabaceae > Glycine > Glycine tomentella. The sequence continues at coordinate 14,923 of PYAF01000975.1, read as the reverse complement.
GAGCCCCGCCAGTGTTATTTCAATGCTGTAAAGGAAAGTGGAGCCGACCCCTCCTCAGTCCAGCTAGGCCAGGAAAGCCGAGAAGAATCTAAGAGAACGGGTAGGAAGCTGCAGGTTGAACCTATAAATCTGGTGGAACTCGACGTGCGACAAAAGGTGGAAGAGTGCAGGCCTGAGCCAGCAGACGAGCTCATGGAGATCCAGATCGGCCCAGAAGCTGCCCAAGTCACCAAGATTGGGGGGACAGTGGACCCAGTTGTGCGGGCAGAGTTGACAAAGTGTCTCAGTGCTAACCGAGATATTTTTGCCTAGACCGCTTTAGAAATCCCTGGTATAGATCCCGCCTTCTGTTGCCACAAGTTGTCCATGCATCCCGGCGCAAAACCAGTGGCCCAAAAGAAGAGAAATCTCGACCCTGAGCGAAAGCAAGCATTGGAGAAGCATATCCAGGAACTGTTGGATGCTGGATTCATACAAGAGATCCAATACACCACTTGGTTGTCTAATGTGGTGATGGTCAAGAAGCCCAGCGGCAAATGGCTGGTGTGTGTTGATTATACTGATGTCAATAAAGTCTATCCCAAAGACTCCTATCCAATGCCGAGCATAGATCAATTGGTGGACAACTCTTCCGGGTTCAAGCTGCTGTCTTTTATGGATACATACTCCGAGTACAATTAGATCCCCATGTATCCGGGAGATTGGGAGAAGACGGCATTCAGAGGAGGGGAAGCAAACTATTGTTACAATGTGATGCCTTTTGGCTTGAAGAATGCCGGGGCCACCTATCAACGTATGATGAATAAGGTTTTTTCCCAACAGCTCGGCTGGAATATAGAGGTGTACATTGACGACATGATTGTTAAAACAGATTCAAGTAGGGATCATGTCAGATACGTAGAGGAAACTTTCCGCAGGTTGAGAGAAAACAACATCGGGCTGAACCCGCTCAAATGTGCATTTGGAGTGACGGCGGGGAAATTCCTGGGTTTTATGTTGACCCATAGGGGTATTGAATTTAACCCGAATAAATGTACAGCAGTCCTGAACATGAAGTTCCCGGCCACTAAAAAGGAGGTACAACAACTGACTGGTAGGCTGACAGCATTGACGAGATTTCTCCCCAAATCAGCAGAAAAGGCCCTTCCATTTTTTAGGCTGCTAAAGAAAGAAGCCCGCATTAGTTGGAGTCCAGAATGTGAAGCCGCCTTTCAAGAGATCAAGAAGTGCGATCCGAGACGCCGCCCCAAACCGGAACTCGGTGAGACACTGATACTGTACCTGTCAGTGGGCGAAGAGGTGGTGAGTGCCGTGTTGGTTAGGGAGACCGGCAAGACCCAGCTGCCAGTGTACTTCATAAGTCGAGCCTTGAAGTGCTCGGAGTTGAGATATCAGAAGTTGGAGAAGGTGGCTTTCGCACTTCTAGTGGCGGCTAAAAGCCTGTGTCCATATTTCCAGGGTCACACTATCATAGTACATCCTAACCATCCACTTCGGCAAGTTCTCTACAAGTCAAATTTGGTGGGAAGAATGATGAACTGGGCCATACAGTTATCCGAGTTCGATTTGAAATATGAGGCCCGACACGCTATCAAATCTCAGGCTTTGGCCGACATCTTGGTTGAGCTCACCCAGTCGACCTCAGCCACTGAGGAAGTCTAGACCCTCTACGTGGACGGATCGTCTAATACAAAGGGGAGCGAAGTGGGAATTACAGTAGAGAGCCCACACGGAGTATCAGTTGAACAGTCTTTGCGGCTCAACTTTCCGACGTCAAATAATCAGGCCAAATATGAGGCCTTAATAGCCGGACTGGCCTTAGCTAGAGAGCAAGGAGCCCAAAAGGTGAAAGTTTTCACAGATTCCCAGCTTGTCGTGGCTCAGATTGAAGGAAGAAACCAGGCCAAGGGTCCCTTGCTGATCAAGTACTTGGCCCGGGTCAGGGAGATCATTGCCGAATTTGATGAAGTTATCATCTCCCACATTCCTAGAGAAGAAAACATCATGGCGATATATTGTCTAAACTAGCAAGCACCAAGGGCACGGGCAACCATAAAACAGTTGTCCAACAGGAGTTGGCTTATCCCACTTGTATCATGATAATATCAACGATGACCGACTGGAGGCAACCTATAATCAGATACTTGGAGCAAGGAGTAGTCCCAGATGATGAGGCCGAGGCCAAGAAGTTGATCCGAGACGCCGCCCTATATACCACTCAGGAGGGTGAGCTGTATCGCAAATGCCCACACACCCCCATGTTGCTGTGTGTCGGGCCTAACCAATTAGAATATATATTGGCCGAGATACATGAAGGCATCAACGGTCAATATATGGGAGCTAAGGCGTTGGCAGTGAAGGCTATTCGGGCCAGATACTTCTGGCCGACTATGAAGTTGGACGCCCAGGATCATGTGAAGAGATGCGTGAGTTGTCAGAAGCATGCTAAGATAATATGGTCTTTCCCGTCCGAGTTGACAATTATCACATCTCACTGGCCCTTTTACAAATGGGGGATGGACTTGTTGGGTCCATTCAAGGCGGCAGAAAGGCAGCTAAAATGGCTCATTGTAGCTGTTGATTATTTCACCAAGTGGATAAAAGCAGAACCATTAGCTACCATCACCTCGGCTCGAGTCCAGAAGTTTCTTGATCAGCGAGCTGGAATTGATAGATGAAACTCGAGCTCAAGCACATATCCGAGATATGGCCGCAAAGCAGCTGGTGGCCAGAAGATTCAACAGAAAGATCAGACCAAGATCCTTCAAAAAAGGTGATTTGGTCTTGAGGAGGGCAAACATTGGCAACAAAAACACTCAGGATGGAAAGCTGGCGGCCAACTGGGAAGGGCCATACCGAGTTGCTCAGAATCTTGGCCAGGGGCCATACATGCTAGAAACATTGGATAAGAAGGCGATCAAGCGTACGTGGAACGCCGACAAGTTGAAGACATATTATAGTTGATTATGAGATTTCTTTTTATCGATGTGTTTTCCGTTAATTATGAAGAGTGGCGACTAACTGTTTTGACACCCCCACTTCATATAATCTCTTTCATCGGAGTCATAGATGCGAATAAAGTTGATGTTTATGAATAAACCAGTCATGAATTGGCAATTTCCTTTGAAAAAAGATATCTCGATATTTATAAGTCATACATTGACAAAAGCGTTTTAAGCAATATTTATATCGTTCCTTGTGGATCCGAGGTGTTTCCAAACCCTGATCAGGTTGGCACGGTCCAAAGTGGTCGTGATACACCAACGATAACTTGGGATGAAAGACGAGAACCAAAAACCATTGTGTAATTTGGTCAATATTATACTTGGCCGTTGGAGCCAAATGAATATTCAAAATGCGCATACTTTAACAGTTCTAAAGAAGAACGATAATATGGGAAATAACTGTACTAGTATTCTCCAAAAATAAAAATTGTTTGAAACAAGAAAATTGTTCAAAGAATCTGAAACAAATAAAGAAATACAAAATAAAACCGGCATCCCGGCCCTTCAAGCTCCGCCCGCGGGAGCCGAGGTCTCTTCAGCTCCGGCCTCGATAAGTCTTCAGCTTCAACGACGGAATCATCCTGCTCAAAGTAGAGAACGACGGCACCATCACGAATAAAAGATTGAAAGTGCAGCCCTTCGCTATTCAGAGTGATCCCGACATTAAGACATCAGACATGCGCGAGGGCGTTGTTGAAAGAATCCTCAGCCGCCGACGATAATGCCTCCCGTAGCTCGGCAGCCTCCTTCTCGGCGTCCAAAAGTTTGGACTTAACCTCCTTGGCCTTCTCCTGGGCCCCTTAGAATATGGTTTTCACCTCATTCAAGTTCTCGGTCATGAGGGCGGCTTTGGCAAGGGCCTGCTGAGTCTCAAAGCGGGCCGCCTGATGATCACGTTCGAACTCCGCTCAGGCAAGCCGTAAATCTTCCGCAGCTTGCTGAGTTTCAGTTCGAGAAGCGGCCAAGTCCTCCTCGGCTTTCTGAATCTTGACATGGGTGGCAGCAAGGTCCTCTTTGCTCCTGCTATACCTATCCTTTACACCGACTAGACAGTCAACAAGGGAAGCGGTTTGATAGGCATGCAATTGCATTTGCTGGAGCAGCTGGACGTTGTCTTCAGAAAGCCGAGTGGAGTCGGCAAAGCGTTTGGGAGCCCGAACGAAGGGGAAAAGCTCCTCGGCCCCGCTTTCCCATAAATGGCCGAGTTCCAGTTTCATAGCTTCAGGGAGCACGGCAGTAGAGGGCTCCGAGGCCGGGAGATTAGTGGCTAGGGCAGCTGGAGGAGAAGGAGCAATGACCTCGGCAGGAGGGGCGAAGTCAGAAGCAGCTGGGGCCTGGGCAGCAGGAATCGGAACAGCCGGTTCCACCAGTGCAACGGTCGTTTCCACGGCCGACTTTGTCACCTTCCTCCGTTTGAGCTTCTTAAGGAAGGAAGGGACTTCGTTAGTGGCGGGGGCCAGCCTCGGGGCACCGAAAGTTTTTCGGGACCGAGGTCTCAGGTCACCAGATTGGTCTTCCATTTCAGTAGTTGCAAACAACAAATAAATTAACACCGAGAATAGAAAAGCAACACAATATACTTTATAAATCAAACTAACTATCAGGAAGAGCAGGTGGGATGTCACAGAAATCCTGGCTTTCTCGGAAGGCATCAATCTGGATGACCGAGTAGGCGTCCACATCCGACAACCCCGTTTCATCTCGGTGGTAAAAAGGAGGTTGGAATTCATGATGGGCACGAGACCAATAAAGTGGAAATTTCCACTTTACCCCTGCAGATTCCGGCCCTTGAAGAAAGAAAGGTTGTTGGTCGGGTTTGGCACTAACTTTAAAATAATTATTTTTGAACCTCTTAAAAGATTCAGTAAAAAGGGGAAAAAGCTTACGTTTAGGACGACTCCTTAAAGAAGTCCATCCTTTCCGGTTAGAAGGCTCTCGGCCAGTGTGGCCAGTGTGAGTGGAAAAATAATACATAAAGACAGGAACCACGCACGGGATTCCCAGGTTTACACATAAATCCTCAAAGGATTTTACAAAGGCCCAACCATTTGGATGGAGTTGTGAAGGGGCTAGAGACAGGTACTTTAAGAGCTTCATCTCGAATTCAGAAAGGGGAAAACAGATACCTAAGCAGGTGACCATGTCAGTGTAGAAAAAGAAAAAATTAGATTCGCCCTGTTCAGCCCAAGAACAAATCGGCACATGAGGGCCAGGATGGCGAACTGAGAATCCGTCCTGATTCCCTACAGGGAGAGCGGCTATGCTCTCCAGACTCATGGAAGATGTGGTGTTAAGAACCTCATAGGTAACCCATGGAAATCTTGCTATCAGGGCTGGAGAGGGGTTGTTGGTGTGGGAACGGTCGACTGAGACTCTTCAACTATTTCCACAGAAGTGACTTCCATGATGACCTACGACAAAATAAAGAAAGGAAATAATGATCAGCAATGGTACTGAAAAACTGACAGCAAGACTTAAAGTGTTAGCCGATGTCGAGACATCGATACGTTCAGGCGGCACCTCGGTTCGGGGCCGGGGCATTGGTGGAATGACGACTACAGGGTTATGCCGGCACGCATCTAAAACTTCGTCGGCTTGCTTGTCGAAACCCGAGCTAGCCAGATACATGAACATATCCATGCATCTAAGACACGGTTCAAACCGGGTCTCAGAGTGAGGCTCTAAAGGACGTGACTCTGAAGGAAGAACGGGAGGGGTCACAAGGCGACCCTTAGATTCACTATTGGACCCTATACCAGAATCTGCTACAGCTTTAGAGGAAGGGGGTTTTCTAGCTAAGGGATTTTTGGAGGATTTTGAACCACCAGTACGGGTTCGAAGGAAGCGTTTGGTTTTATCTTCCTCTGTGAGGGGTTTGCCAAAAAACCAAAAGGCAGAATAAGCGGGAATTTTCTCAACAATACGTGCCTCTTCCTCAGGGGTGAGTTTCATTGCCATAGGATTATGAAAGGTTTCGAAAACTCAAGAAAGGAAGAACAAGGGATGAAGATGAACAGGAATGGAATAGAAAAAGAGGACAAAACCCAAGAAAAAGGGTCAAAAGGGAAAAAGTACCATCAAAATAAAACGAAAAAGAGCAATGAGGATAATAAGAAATGCAGAATCACCAAAGAAATGAAAAGGTGAGGTACCTGGATTGAAGAACTCTGAAGAGGGAAGGCTGAAGCACCAAATGCAAGGACGAAGAGCGGAATACTAGAGCAAAGGCAGGCAGGAAGAGGGAAATGGCCTAGAAGCTTTTGAAACAGTGGGAGAAATGACAAGGGTTGGTCTATAAAAGTGAAAAGTAACCGTCGAACCCATAATATTAAAAAGGGTAACCGTCGAAATTTGAATCAACAATAATGGGTAACTGACAAACGTGGTTAATGGCTGGGGCAATTATGACCAGTTAATTAAAAGACAGGGGCAAAACGGACAATGGCAAGGGATAGTCATGATCAGAACGTGCAAAGAAATGACAGAGCATTAAATGCCAAGGAGGCGCGTCGTTTCACATGTCCAAATGACAGGAAGAATACTTCATTACATTGGAAGTAGGGATCGAGAAAAGAAGTCGGCTTTGTGGAAAAAACGCTTCACTATCTCGGCCGGAACTAGAAAAGGAGGTCGGCTCTCGGGGAAACAAGTAGCCGTAGTATCCGAGCTCCACAGAAGCAGCAAACACAAGATTTAGAAAATCATATCGGAAGCTTAATAACAAGGCCGACTTATCCGAGATAATCATCTCGGTCATGAATCTACATCTCAATAAAGTCACCCGGTCATTCGGATTACTCAATAACTGAGATGAGGGGCAACTGTTACGAATATTTGATATTGGGCCAAAGGCCAAAAAGCCCAATACAGTCAATATCATGTTATTTATGGCAAAATTAGGGGAGATTAGGTCCTAAATAATCACCAGAATCAAGAAAGATATTGAGGAGTATTTCTACACGAAATATTCAAAATATTTGATCATCTTATGGAAGATCACGATCAAGAATTGACTGGAGTTTTCTTATTTTTACACAGGTCAGTGAGCATAAATAGCAGGTCTCACCAAAGGTGCGAGGTACACGCAAATACTGACTCTCTCTTTTCCTTTCACACAACACACACTACACATTCGTGTTGTTTTGCTGTGATCTTCTTCTTTCTTTGGATGCTTCAAACTCCATAAGCATTCAGAGAGAGAGAGAGCCTCGATCATACATCAAGACCCAGTATCACTACTGGACATCTGTTTTTCACGAACAGAACAAAAGTTTGATACCTTTTGGTAGAATCTCTCCTCTATCCGATATATATAAATTAAATTTTAATTGAAAAAGTTTAATAGATATTTTTTAATAAATAAATTATACTTTAGATTTATGATAAATAATTTATCATTTATCATATGGTACAGTTTTATTTTTAATTATTTTTTGTACAAGACAAAACTTTAAAATCGGAAAATAAAAACAAATAAAGTGAAATTTTATAACTAAAAAGAAAAATAAAACGTAAAAACATAAAATATTAATTTTAAATCTATCATTTCCTATACTTCTAAGCTGAGATTTGGGTGGGAGATTCCACAGCTCATCGATGTATCTTTTATTTGTTTACATTTTTTTTCTCTTTATTTGGTCATTATTTATCATCTGCTTAAGATATGAGCATCAGGATTAGCAATATCTAAACACGTGATTCATGACAACTTTGTTTAAACGCCAAGCTTTATCATCATCCTTTACCCACCCGAGAATGCTTGGCGGCCAATCCAATCACTGTAAACAGAAGATTGGTACTTCACAACATCGCACCATTGTTTTGCC
>PYAF01000974.1:117612-139113 GCA_007407185.1 Glycine tomentella | reverse complement strand
ATTGGCTAGTAATTCTCATTCCTACAAGTGTCTGATTTCTACACTCTTCTCCCTTTTTCTTCTCTTTCACGTGGAATACTAAGGCTTGGAGAGCAATCCACATTTGTTTCCTCCATTGGAATGCTAGCTTTGAATGTAAAAATCTCTTCTAAAGTCATGATAGCTTACTTTCTACTTGGACCAATGGGAAATTTCCAAGATTCTTAACTCTCCATGTGGCCCATCTTGAAGTTTCTTAGAGTTTTCCTCCATTGATCTTGCATCATACGGTCAAGGCTTTATTTAGAAATCCAAATAAATCCAATTTTCATTTATTACCTATAATAGCTAGATTCTAATTTCTTATTGGTCCATTTTGCCTTGAATGATTAAAATTACTAAACCAACTCATTTATAACACTTATTCCTCCCATAATTAAGAGAAAATCCTGTAGATTATGTCCATACTTTTCTTATAATTTTCTGATACCTGAGTTAGTCTATATTAAGCTCTTTTCAAACTATTTTCCAAAATTCCTAGAAATTACTGTTTATGGTTATCTGCCACCAACCATGTTGATAATTTGTTGTCTAAAAGTATTTTATCCAATACTCAGGTCCCCACAAATTTCTAAAGTCATTTGGTCATTTTGGACCCAAAGGGCATTTTGGTAATTTCACCACTCACCCTAGGGGTATAATTGTCATTTCTGAAAATGTTCAGGGTATCTCTGCAATTGTCATCCTAAGGGTATTCTGGTTATTTTCAAAATATCAAAGGATAAAATTTCCTCCTTAAAATATCTTGCTAAAATATCTAGGGGTAATTTGGTCATTTACAAAATGTCCAGGGCATTTTTGTCATTTTTTCCTAAATTTTTGTATTGCCTCTAATTAACATTTTTCATTAGTAATTGACTATGATTCCACAAATTTTGGGGTGTTACAACACCAATATGTTTATCTGTCTCAACCTTAAACTCTTGGAATTTTCCAAAAGCTTCAGACTTATGACACATCAAGTATATGTATCCAAATCTTGAGTAATCATCAGTAAATGTGATGAAGTACACATACCCACCCCTGGCCTGAACACTTATTGGTCCACATACATCAGTATGTGCCAATTTCAGCTGAAGTGTGGCATGATTTCATTTGCCCTTAAAAGACCGCTTTGTCATTTTACCCTCTAAGCAAGATTCACATACTGATATTTGTTTCAAAAACCATGGATTTTAAAATCCCATTTTTGACCAAACCTTGTATCCTATTAGAGTTAATATGAACTAATCGTAAATGCCAAAGATAGGTTTCATTGGAAACCTTTCTTTTCTTAGATAAATGAACATTCTCTTCGTCTTCTAATTCAACATGATTAACTTCATGGGTTATAGGACTAAGGAATAAAGACCATTAAATAAAGTACCAGACCATATAAAAGAAGATGAACTCCTTATAGAAACAGAGGAATTAAATTGAACTGTCAAACCACGTTTAATTAAACAACTAACAGAAATTAAATTCCTCTTAAAATCTGGAACAAATAAACAATCTTCTAAAACCAAAGTTCTATAATTATCAAAAGATAAAATAACTTGTCCTACTGCTAGTGCAGACACAAATTCCCCATTTCCAAGCCTCCAAACTCTTTGTCCTTGACCAATAGGAAAGCTATGTTTGAACCACTGCAAAGAGTAACAAACATGGTTAGTGGCTCCTTAATCAATGATCTATTTATCATCATAATTCTCCACTAAGCAAGCCTCAATCACAAGTAAATTACCCATACCTGGTTGGTTCATATGTGGGAAATTTTTCTTTCAATGCCCCTTTTGATCGCACTTGAAGCACTTGCCTGTTGGCTGCTTCTTTGGTTTGGCAACTGCAATACCTGAACTCTTTTTCTTCTTCTTGTTCTTCTACTTGTTCTTGTAACCTCCCTTCGGTTTCCCCTTAGGTGTAACAGAACCTTCAACAAACAATACACTTCCTTGCTTGACTAGAGACTATTCAGCACTCTCAAGCTCATGCATTAACTGAGTAAGATCCAGTTTCAGTTTGTTCGTATTATAATTCATTCTGAACTGGTTGAAGTGATCAGGTAGTGACTGTAAGAGGAGGTCAATTTTCACCTCCCGTTCAAACTTAATCCCATGGTCATCCGCTTGTTTGAAGTTTGCTATCATTGTTAAATAATGATCCCACACACTTCCACCAGTCATCACGATTTTGGTGACTGCAGGCAGCACATTCTGCCTAATAGAACTGCTAGGAGTAGCAAATATGCCATCAAGAGTTCGGAGCATTTCTGCTCCACTCTCAAGCATGTTTACTTGCTCATGCAAGCAACGTTGTTAAATCGGTGAGTTGACTCGGTAAACTCGTCCGAGTCAACGTTTCTGCCCCCAAATCGAGTCAAGTCGGTAGTGAACTTGGATATGGGTATAGACTCAGTAAACTCGCGAGTCAACTCGGTAAACTCGTTTGAATCGCCGAGTTGACTCAGTGTATGTTTAAAGAAAAATAGGTTTTTCAAAACCTATTCTCTTACATACTTCTCGTGCGTGCCATCTCTAGTTTTCTCCCTCTCGTCGCACTCCATCTCCGGTCTTCTCCTTCTTGTCGTGCTCCATCTCTGGTCTTCTCCCTCTCGTGCCCGCACCCAAAGGTAAGTGCTCCATCTCTGGTCTTCTCCCTGCGTGGGTTTGCTAGTTGCTTCTTGACTTCTCCCTCGGTCCCTCTCCGTTTCGTATTGTTATTATTGATTGTTGAGATTGTTTTGATTGTTGAGATTGAGACTGTTGAACTTGAGATTGTTGTTTGATTTTTCTCCCTTGGTTCCTCCCTGTGTTGAGATTGAGTGTTCAGTTTATTTTTATTTTTTTATATGAAGCAGACTCTTATATACGATTTACGTTTCTACGATTTTATGATTTAGCTCATCCTACCGATTCTACCTAAACTCTATAATTTAACAACATTGCCTGCAAGTGACTAAGGAGACTGGCTAAAATGTAACAGCGAACTGCAACATTTGTCTTCTCCCAGTCAGAAAAATTCTTCTTTGTTTCCTTATAAGAATTTTTTGTGGGTTGTGCTGGCTTAGGAATATCTAAGACAAAGTTGAGTTTCTCGTATTGTAGAACAATATCCAAATTAGTTTTCCATGATTTACAATTTTTACCATCTATGGGTTTTTGACTAGAGATAGTAGCTAACGGATTGAAAGACGTCATTTTTTGAAAAAATTTCAAAGCACACAACTTACAAACAATAAATGCAATAAACAGATTAATCGCAAGTAGATTCTAATAATTACTTATTGTTTATTGTTAACAATCCTTCAATTTTCCTTTCAAGGCTTATGTTGGACAAGTCACTTGTAAAAAACTGAAATTGTTATTTGGGCCTTCGATGCCATTACCAGAGCCTCGTTGGGAGGGTTAATAATTTTACCAAATTTGAATGTAATTAACCATCGCTCAATTTCAAAAATTATCCTTAGTATCCAAGCATTGTTGAGGTTGGACCGTACAATACTTTACTAAAATTTTTGAATTTGTTGAGGTCTAGTCAAATAAAATCTGGTCATCCTTATTCATTGGGGTTCACATGACCATTTTATTAATGAACCCACAATGGAACCCGTAGGTTTAAAAATTAATATTTTAATTTTAAAACCTTTACCCATTCAATATTTTGTTATAATGAATTTTTAAAAAAAATTGTCCAATCATTAATCTAGAATTTGAAGTTCATAATGATTATTAATTCAAAATCAAATTTGAATGTAATTATCCATCATTCAATTTCAAAAATTATCCTTAGTATCCAAGCATTGTCGACGTTGGGCCGTACAATACTTTACTAAAATTTTTGAATTTGTTGAGATCCAATCAAATGAAATTTGGCCATATTTATCCGATGTGGCTTCACATGACCATTTTATTAATGGACCCACAATAGAGCTTGTAGGTTTAAAATTAATATTTTAATTTAAAACCTTCACTCATTCAATATTTTATAAAAAAAATCTAATTTCTAAGAATTGTTCAATTGAGAGTAATCCTTTGTTTTGCTTCTAAAATCTGGTTACATTAGACAGCGTGTGTTAACACATAACTATTCTAGAAGCCCCACAACTTACTCGTAAAAATAAACAGTTCTCTTAGGAAATTCTGGATTATTTGTCTTGATTTTATTTTGAGGTTAATATCAAAATAATCCCACAATAACTATCATACTAGTCGCATGAAGACATAATAGTTATATGCTCATGTAATTAACATGTTATGCAATGATATGGCACCACCTATTCTATATGACATGTGATCACATTAAGCATGTTATTAAAACATATAATTCATCCACTCATAAAAATAAATCAATTATAAATTATACTTTAATCCATAGTTTCCTAGAGAAAAAAAAATACAAAAATTATTCCAGCCCTTCTTGTCTTTCCTTTTAGTCCATAGGTATTTATCTCAAGTATATGGTAACCATGGGACCAAAAGTCCAAAATACCAAATTTTGGCAAGAAACCTAAGACGATTTCAAGGAACCCTAACTGTTTCGCCACAGGAAGCACCCAAAACGGATGTCGCAATCACCCTCACTCTCTACATCTTTACAGGGGCGTGAATCCCACTCGTAGCCATTTGACAGTAAATAAACTATTTATATTCTCAGTATATAACCTATTTACTCATATTTTAATCTTAAGAAACTTAATTATTTTATGAAAATGTATCTAGAAAACCATCATAGGAACGACTTGAACGAAAACAAATGAGAATTGAATTTGTTGTTTTGGGGTTTGCCAGTAGCTTAAGAGCATCTTTAATGATCGGTTCTTATTGAAAATTTGAAAATGATTCTTGTAAGAAGACACCACAGAGCATACTAATGAGAAAACATGTTCTATATGAAGGAACAAATTCTTGACAAAAATAAATATGTAAAAAATAACAAATTCAAGTTCTTAACGAATATTCGATCCCAAGTAATAAGAAAGCTTTTGGTATACTTCTCTTGTTTGTTTTTATTTACACCATAGCTTCCATGTTTTACCCACCATTTCAGAAAGATCAATCCATTCAAACCTGTAAACTTTTCCGCCATCAGTTTTTGCCTGTCAAGTTCAAGGTAACTACACTATTTTGGAAAACCATTTTATTGGATCATTCACGTAGTTATTACTACTTAAAATTTTATTCAAAAATTTAGCATATGAAAGTTTATTTCTCAAAGGTTAAATCAATATGAAGGTTCCCGAATCATTTGTTTTTTTAATTGGGTCTTTGATTTTTTTTTCAATTGTGTTCTTTAACTTGTATTTATTTTTTAATTAGATACTATTGTCTAACTATTAATTACCTTCGTAATTCTATACTAAAGGTCTGTTTGGGGGTGGTTGTGAGTTTTTATTTTTGGATTTCAAATGTAATTTTCAAAACAAAATGTGTTTGGCAAAAATGGAGTTAAAATCATTTTCGAAACATTTTTACACTTATTTTCAAAATCAAGAAAAAAAGTTTTGTGAATTTGGTTTTAGTTTAAAAACACGTGCATTTTGTTGGTTTCAATGGAACTACTTGAAGAATGGACAAAGGATTAAAGCTGAGTTTTAGCTTTCAACATGCCTTGAAGTATTGAAGAATAATAAGGGAATATATGTAAAAGGAAAAAGCATTTATGATGATCCAAGAATACTGCATTCACATCATTCATTCATTAAATTGGTTTAAATGATTAGAATTAACAAGGCATTGATAAAAATGTTTAAGTATAATAGTTAAAACATAAGGTTTTTGGAAAAAAAAATTCTACTGTTTTAATCGATTACTTATTCGTAATAATCGATTATATTATTCTTTGTGCTTTCTGGAAATTTCTTCAAGAACAATGTAATCGATTACATGTCGGTTTAATCGATTAATCTACCTTAGCTTACATATAAACTGCTTTGTTGATCATTTTAATCGATTACCATTAAGTTGTAATCGATTACATAGGCTTACCAGGAAATATCATCTCTCTATCTTAATCGATTACTACATATTGTAATCGATTACAACATATGCCTATGCTTTACACATCTTGCCACTTTTAATCGATTACCAGAATATGTAATCGATTACTTTGCCCATTTCATGATTTTAAAGCTTCTTGCATTAATCGATTACTAGAAGCTATAATCGATTACATAGTTTAATTCATGGTTATAAAGCTTCCTGTTTTAATCGATTACGTATCGATATAATTGATTATTCTATTCGTTATTTGAACCCAGATTTTTATAGAACTCTTTAATCGATTACTTGCTTGGTTTAATCGATACATAAACGAAATAATCGATTGTTGAGCGCGTGTAATCGATTACTGACGGTTAGAAAAGTTTGTTATAAATAGAACCCTCACTCAGCTTAGTTGAGAACTTGATCAATTCGTACTCTGAGCATTCTAAGGCTTTCTAAACATTCTTTCAGTGGTTTTTCTGGGTTCATTGAGTTCTTGCATTCAATAAATTTCATATGGGTTGTTAAGTGATTAGTGAAGCAAGATATTCTTTTTCAAAGCTTGAGAAAGTGATATTCTGTGCTTGTATTCATTCATTAACCTGGTGAAATCATTCATATGCATATTATTCATTGGATCATCAGGTGACTTCTTTCCTTAGTTTTTGAAGTTGTAATTCTGTTTTGAATTCTGTGTTTGTTTGTCTATTGTAAATGAGTTTCTTGCTTGTAATCTAGAGATAGGGTTTCTCTAGGGGATTTACTGAGTAGTGTTCTCAGTGGGTTGTCTCTAAGAATCTAATAGTGTTTTAGATTTCTGAACTTTATCTAGGGTTGATAAAGAGAGACTTTGTAATAATTTGTAAGAACTGATAGTTACAATAGTGGAACTCCATTCTAGTGTTGAGTGGAAGAAAACTGGATGTAGCTTCATAGTGTTTGAAGTGAACCAGTATAAATCTTTGTGTGTTGTTAATATTCTTTGTATTGACTATATTTTATTACTCTAGACTGTAAGTTTTAGTTATCATCAAAGTTTGAGCCATTGCATATCTTGGGTTGACCATTTGATTGAATAAAAGTTCTTGATTGCTAAAAGTGATAAAGATCCAAAAAGGGAAAAACTCTGATTTTGTTCAAGAAAATTTTGAATTACCAAACCTAACCAATTCACCCCCCTCTTGGTTAAGTGTGAAGTGTTCCCATATTTTACATGTTTCTCACTTTGAAAATGATTTTTTTTTTGTTGTCAACATCATCACCATTACTGTCGCCACCACCACTACCACTAATATCACTTCTGTCATTACCACCATCTCACCACTGCCACCACCACCATCGTTGTCACCACCATAATTGATTGTCACTACCACAACCATCAACACTGCTACCACCACTACCATCGCCATCAGCATCACCATCACCACCAACATTGCTACACTACCAACACCATTATTGTCACCGTCATTATCACCACCAATGTTGTTGTAACCACCACCATCACCACCACTTGGTGCCACCACCACCACCACTACCAACAATACCACTGTAATGACCTTATTATTCTAGATATTATATTTTTATTTGGGTTAAATTTTTTTAAGAATCATTAGATAATTTGTTTATTTTTAAGCAACGTATAAAAGTAAAAGTTTAAAATTCGTTTAAGCGTATAGGTGGTAAATTAATTAAACATATGCTAGTTGTTGTTACTTCACCTAGCATTACAGGTCACACAATTGGTCATACATAACCATAGTTACTAAGGACTGATATAGGAAAATGAGTTCTAAATATACATAAACGCAAACAACATGGTGCATGGTAAAAATATAACAGCTTCTATCTTCATCCCTTATACCACCACCAACTCAGTGCCTCAAGGAAATTGATCATTGTTGCCATCTATAAAAAAATGAAACAAATCTAGTGAGAAATAAAATTTCTCAATAGGCAAAACTAAACCATCAAACACATTAGTACGTTAGTAAATCATCATAAAATAATTATGGAAGCTATATGAATGCATGAAATGAATTTTTCCCAGGGTGCACATGGCCTCTACATATCATACTGTATGTAGTTACACCTCGTACTGGATGTAAATGTTGCGGCCGTCTTACGCAAACATGCATGATTTATGCCATATATCTACACCTGGTCACTACATATCGTACTGTATGTAGTATCAAATACCATTTCACAAGTCTCGTACTGGACTCGAAAACATAAATCAACACATCATCAATCAAGTTCCATTCATAATAAAAATCTATAGGGTATTCGAGATGCCTGTTAACTTGTGAGGGCATCCCGGCCAGCCCGACCATCATGGAAGCTAGTCTCTATCCGAGATGTATTTACAGCTTGAGGGGTATCCCGACTAACTCGATCATCATGGAAGCTAATCTCTATCCGGAATGTATTTATAGCTTGAGGGGCATCCCGGCTAACCCAGTCATCATTGAAGCTAGTCTCCATCCGAGATGGCAGCCCGGCTCAACACAGTCATTTTGAAGATAGTCTCTATCCAGGATGGCAGCCCGACTTAGGTCGGTTTCTGCTATCATCAGCAGGCTTGTCTCTATCGGGATGCCTTAATAGCAAGAATGCATCCCGGCAAAGGCCGACCTGGTCTTATCCCTTATAGGGCAACCCGGTCTTGTCCTCTAGTGCTTTTTAAGAACTACTCATATATACTACAAGTATGGTTAAACCACCATACCTCATTCAAGTAAAATCATTACCAACTTAGGCATGACCATAGAGTACCCTTAAGCTACAAAAAAAAATCATGTTAGTAATCTAACTAATGACCACAATATATATTTTTCACATAATTTCTAATTCCTTTAAACCTTCACAAGAAAATTATAACCTAACATGCATCTTAATTTCCTTTCACCTACCACCTTACTACTGTTAGTATATGGATGTCCTAGAGACAATCTTTTCATTAGATTAGGACGTACATGTACTTTTCATATTGTCATGAATAAATTATAAGCGCTATTTATCTTATTTCATATTTTGTCTCGATATTATTATTAATATATGAGTAACTTGATAAAACCCTTGGAATAGAATAGGTATCTCTTGAATATCAGTGATGGGATCACGATCATGAGGATTCATGGATACCAGATGTCTACTTCTAAATTTAAGTTCCTAGTCTAGAGACACTAAGAATGGGGATCAGCGATCTCGGGTAAGACTAGCATGGCTTATCTACTTGTATGCAGATACAAGGTAAAGACCTCATGAGCTACAGACATGGAGATATCTTAGCTAAAGTCGTGGGTGGACCTATAAGGGTATAGCTCGCACTGAACGGACCCACAAAGAGACTCTATGAAGAAATCTCACAGATAGTATCATTATAGAAGTCTCTTATTATTTGGGTGTGTCTTTGCTTAGACCAGAAGATTTCACCTAGATTGTGTTCTAGAAGACATGCTTTGATTGTATACCTCGTCTACCTGAAACATGGAGACACATAGGTATACCTTTGGGCATGTCCTAAAAGAACACGAGTCTAGGGTGACTAGCTGAAGGAATTCGTCAAATCTCTATGAGAGATTAGGTTATCTATAAACCGGAGAAATTGGGATGACATTTACGGGACTCGGGAATCTATGCATAGTAAAAGAAATCATGAGATGATTTGCCTTTAGAATCAGTAAAATTGAAGACTCCCTATTTCGTATTAAAGCTTACCCTAGACCGTAAGGGCTGATACGTTTCCTTATCCTAGGTTTTATGGGAAGGTAGCCGAGACGAAAGGAAATACATACGGAAACCACATAGATTTAATAGGATAATCTTGTCATTTACCTAACTAGTTCTGGGGCAACAAAGCAATGCTAGTGCTCTGTGTTGTCATTAAATGGGTAGAGGCCTTGTTGGGTCCAAACTCATTTATGTCAGTAGCTATGTTGGGCCTAATGGGTCACACACTAACACTTTGTTGTCATGACATTATAGCATTAAAGGTTTTGGGCCTAATAATGGTTGTTGGCCCAAGAAAGAGTTTAGAAACTTATCTTAAAGAGAAAGGGGCGTATGGATGGAGTTAATGGGCTTGGATAGTCCAAGACATTATTAATTAATTTAAATAGTTAAATTAATTATCTGATATTTAAATTTGATAATTTAAATTTTGAATTTAAATATGAATTAACTATAGTAGATAGTTTCATATCAAAAGGAGAAGATAAGAGCTAGATTTGAATTTGAATTCAACTAGCATTTTATCATGATCATATCCTAGATTTTAGGAAGAAGTTTGAGGGCTGATTAGAAGCTTATCATACGGCTGGATATTTGATTATTATTTGGCAAAATAAATTCCAAGTAATTGACTTGGTCTTAAGAAGATAAGAAAGGAGGTTGTTGGCAATTTTTGAAATACAACAACTCTATCTTTTCTTCACGTGTGAGATGCTTAATGATCAGAATTTTATGGTTAAAAATCTGACTTAAAACTCTTCTATAAATATACTCTTGTGATCATAGTTCTAAAAAGTAATGGTTTTTGAGAAAAATCCCATCTATCTTCCTCCTTTTCACGTGCCCCTTTGTGTGAGTTTTGGCTGAAAATTCAGCCACCAATATCATCTATTGGTGAGTCTCTTAGATAGGTAAAACACTTTAAAACCTAACCTTCTTCCTCTCCATTGGTGCGCCTAGCTTGCCTCCTTTGGTGTTTGTTGGTGGCATTCAAGAAGTGTTCTTGAGTCTTGACAAGAAGTGGTGTGGATCAACATTAGAGGGCTTGTATCTTCAAGCCTATTCTTAATCATCAATTTCGAATATAAACAAGGTAACATCTATGTCCTAAAGAATGATTCTCGAATGGTATGTGTGTTTCCGCTTTAACAAATTTTGTTTTTCTTCTCACATGCCTTCGGGCTTCAAGGCACTATCTTTCAACTACTTCATCCTTAAATTTAGTCACTCAAGCATTTGAACCATTTTTCTACGTACCATTCAACCTCTACTTCTAAAAATTAATACAAAACAGTCCCATAATAAAAATATGAACAAGCAACCCAAATATCATTAAAATCACTTCCAAAGATCATCAAATATCATTCCAATCATCACTAATATTTCGGCCTATAAATCATCACCTATCCTATGGTTTTAATCAACATTTCCACATATAAAATAACCTTCAATTGACATGAAATTTCAGCCTAAATAATAGCCATAAATCTGTACATTTAATCATGTAAAATTAGTCTAAAAAATTCTTAACTAAAGATTGAAACCTAGCCTACCTCAAGTGAGTTTTGATATTTGAAGAGAAATGGAGTAAGGGCAGTCTTCTTTGGAGAATCCTTTAAGAAATGAAGCCTTGAAAGAAGAAAGTGGTTGATGGGTGAGGTGGTAGAAAGAAGGCACGGTTAAAACAAGCAAAGGAGGTAGAAAATAGAAAAGCTTGGTGCCAGGAGCAAGTAGTAGTATGATAGATCTTTGGAGGCTGCAATTTACGCGAAGTTTTTTTTAATGCCAAGGCTATTTATACTAATTGATTTAGTTAGGATGGAAGGTAATTGGATATAAAGAAACTTAGTTAGTAGTTAATTAAGTTCTAGGTTGACTAATCCATTACAAACTAAGAAAATATCTAGATTCTCCTTATCTAATCATCATTACCAATATTCCCTTCATTAATGGCATATGTGCACGTGGATGGCTGCCTAAAGCTTGAATTTGTTTATTTGATTCCCTTAAGGCCACATGGATAGTCCTAAGAAGAATGTTCAAGAATCTTGGACAGTTTGTCTTATTCATTGACTTCACCTTTGACTTTGGGTTTACCAAATATTCTCTCTAGTAGCTCACTTAGCTAAGCATATTTACATAGCTGAAGCACGTGAGAGGCTTAGGATTATTCATGAACTTTTGATTGGTCCAATTTTGGCCTGAATCTTCTAGCCTTTGTGCCAAATTTTTAGGAGCTACAAGTTGCCAAGATTAGATTTTTCTATTAAAAAAATGTTTCACAGCACATGGTTCGTTCATTGTTTATTCTATACCAATATACTAGTCAAAAAATTCTCATCTTCTAGTATGTTAAACTAGACTTCCTAATATTTCAAACATGGTATCACATGCTTTATTTGGAGTTATAAAACTATGGCTATAACATTTTTAATTTAAACTTCAAAACTGTCAGCAAGCTGAGAAATTTCACACTGACATCTCTTAATGTTTTAATTACTGCAAGCAGTACATAAACTATATTTATCTAAAATTTTTATATGTTATAGTAGAGATCTAGATCTTTAATTCAATATATCATAACCTAAATTTGAATAAGAATTGAGAGAGAATTAAATTTCTCAATTCGGGTGGCAGAAATGGAAGTTTTGGGCAGCTTATGTTCAAATAAAATTTATCCTATTCTTCTTGTATCCAACTCGCATCTTACTTCCATAATTAAATCATAAATATAACTTATAATATAATTTTGAGGATGTTACAACCACCTTCGTCACCGCCACCACAACCACCACCAACGTCATTGCAACCACCACCGTCCCACCATCATCATTGTCACCACCGTCGCCATTGACATTGCTATTGTAACACCCTGAAATCTCGATAACTAAAAATAGATATTTGTTGTATTTGTTGTGTTATTTTATTGTTTGATAATTTTGGATTAGTTGAATTTTTGTGTTATTATCCTCGTGCAATTGCCTGATGTAGATGTCAAGTTTTGTGAAGTTGTTGGAGCTGCATTGTAATTGAGTGATTCCAAGTTTGACCCGAAACCTATTTTAGTAAAATCACCATTCTGGATTGGTTAACCGTTGGATCGCCTTCAAAATTTGAAGGTAGGTTCCTAACTTATATATGCAGAGGTTAACCATTGGGATAATAATTTTCACTAAAGCATAAATTTTAAAATTGGGCCAATTCGCCCAGGCGAATTGGAAGGCTTTTTGGCTCGCCTGGGTGAGTCAAGGCAGTTTTAAAAGCATGCAGCAGCCTTTTTGAAGTAATCTTATTTTGTTTTGTCTTCTACTAGCTAGTTTAAGCTTCTCTTAGTGTCTCTTGTGTTTTGGATACCGTTGGTGGGAGTTTTACACTTCCTTTGAAAATCCTTTGAAAATGAGATGTTGTAAAAGTCTCCTTTTTATGAAATTGATGTCATTTCTGTAATCCTTGTTGAGTCCTGGTCAAATCGGTGTGATTGGAATTTCAAAATGATGTCTTTTGATGTGAACTCCCAAAAATACTGTTTAGCCCCTTTTTATTTGAGTGGATATTTAACCCTAAAAGTTAATTTTGACTTTTTCTTTGAAATCTATACTAAATTGTCTTCAATTTGGTATGTATAACCTTTGTGTTTGGACAAGCACGCGTAATTGAAGGATCGTGAAACCACATGGCAAGGCTGTAATAGGAAGATCTCCTGGTTAGGTAAGGGGAGTTTATTATTTTGGCGATAGTTTAGATACCATAGTTGGGGGCCAGTGAGTCCAACTATGAAGATAACTGTTTGTCCCTGCTGTATGCTGGTTTTCAAGAAAAACTACTTTTTTTACTAATGGGGTGCGATATATTTATGATTGATGTGTGTTTGTTCTTGTGTGTGCTCATTTTCAAGAAAAATCGTATTTTTAACTAATGGGATGCGATGAATTGGCTTGTTGATGGATAAAACTGTGAATGATATTGTTGTTGTAATGATTGGGTTTTTGGGAAAAGTCTTAATTACAGAGGAGACTCTGCCCAAAATTTTATAATGTGTTCTTCTATTTAATCATTTATTAAATTTTTAAATGGGCATAAGAGTGTGTTTTCTATATTGTAGTCCTCCTCTTTAATTTAGAATTTTCCTAAAATACCAGTCTCGTGGTCATATGGATTGCGAATGAAATGAGATGACGATGAATTGGTTGTTGATGTTGAAATAAGATGAGTTTAAAATGTATGATGATGATATTGATATGTGTGATGTGGATACACATGAATACCATGGGGTGTCTGATTGAATAATCTTGTGAGGGCAGGTTTACGAATTTTAAGCATCCTAAGAGAGAATGAGATTGCTTAAAATTCCGGTCCCTAGCTATCCATAGTCAGTGCATTGATGGTGTCTATGGTTGTATATTTTGTATGTCCACGTGGGGTACATTGACTAGTTGGATAACCTTGCGAGGGTGGGTTTACGAATTTTAAGCATTCTAAGAGAGAATGAGATTGTTTAAAATTTGTACCTATCTATCCATGGTTAGTGTATCGATGATATTGTGTATGTACATGGGAGGTGCATGACTGGATAACCTTGCGAGGGTGGGTTTACGAATTTTAAGCATCCCAAGAGAGAAAGGGATTGTTAAAATTGCGGTCCCTATCTATCCATGGTCATTGCATTGATGGTGCCCATGTTCATACTTCATATTTCATGGATGAAAATAGAATGGTGGCAGTAAGTACGAGGGTACTATGGGGCATCACTCTATTTGGAACTCCCTTGTGACTCAGGGCTAATCACCATAGAGGGAGCGACCAGTGCACGACAGGGTGACCTCGACGAGCTACTGCATCATTTTCCTAAGAGAGACTATTTCCATGAGGATGGTACCATATTGCACGCTGAGTGATGAATCAGATGCATACATTGTGGAATGCATTGGATGATTGTTTTTGTTGAATATGTAATGGAATGATGGGTTTAAGGTAATAATTGTGGTGATTTGTGTTGTCTTTTTCCCAACTGCTATTATCTGATACTTGTTGGTTTTATATAATAGACCCACCCTTGTTTTTGTTGTACCGTGTGGTTGGTACCTGTGATGATCACAAACCTTTGTTCGTGTGAGCAGATGAGCAACAGTAGGTGACTCTGAAGGAGGATTCTTTTTGGTTAGAGCCGCCAAGTTGATGTGATGACGTTGGATTTCTTTTTGGAGAAAGAGTTGTGTTTTGTTAATCAACTCTTTCTTAGTTAGTTCTTTGACTTTTTGGTTAGATATGTAATTTCAGGTGTATATACATGTAAAAAACTAAAGGAAGTTCTACCATGTGGATGACATGTACTGATTTAATATATATGTACATATGTGTTTAATTATGTAATGGTTATACGTGTATGATAATTGTATTATCGTGAAAAATTTACCATCATTTTCGTATTCAAATTAATGAAGTTTTAATTAAAAGTTAAATCTTGTACGGTAAGAGTTAATGATATAGTAGCGACAAGGCGGGTCGTTACAGCTATCACTACCACCACCGCCACCACAACGACCACCAACGTTGTTGTCACCACCACCAATAACATCGCCACCATTGGCTAGCACCACCAATGTTAGATATGGAAGACCATTCGTCTCATCTACCTTGGATTTTGTAAATAACAATAACTATAAATTATTGATGTTTTAATGAATTTTTGACAAGAGCACAAACTCAATATGTTAAAGGACTTAACAATATTCAGTATCGTCCACAATCCAAGAGAGAATGCTTTGTTTTATCTAGCTTCTAACACGCTAAAATTAGACAGCTCCACTCTTATGAAAATCAGTATTATACACTGTCATTTAGGTAACTTGTGTGTCCAATCTCAAAGAAACTCAAAAAGACTGAGAATGATGAAAAATGGAAGTACACGTGTTCTAGTTTATACAAATTCAATTTTTCTATCTTTATTTTGAATTGCTAACGTTTGAATTTAAGAAAACGACACTATAGAAGAGTGTCGAAGGTTTTCATGGAATATCCTCTTAAAAGTCGCTTTTGCTATGGCCAAGGAGCACATGGCATTGTCTATACTATGGTTAATTCCTTTCCAATCAGAGCATGACACGTCGCCTTATCCTTCACTGAAGTCTATAAAAGGCAATCTCCATCCAGGAAGCTTTTGACAAAAAATCTTATAAGAGAACAAGAAAATATATGAAGCAAAACTGTTGAAATCACCAGACGAATGATCTACAATTTTCATTTGTTTACTTGTTATTTTGTATTTGAAATTAATTTTTTATTCACTCCTTGAGTGTCACAGAATACTTATATTCATTCAAACTTTTGTTTGTGAAAGCTAGGAGTGGCTTAGTGTTAAACAATACTTGAATTTCTTAGATTTAGGGGGAGTCTATGAAAGTTTCAGAAGTGGTATCAAGTTTTGATTAGTGGAACCATTTACTAGTGAGTAAAGGAAAATTAGACGTAGCTCAGGTTGAGTGAACCAATATAAACAAAGGGTTTCTACTTCTCTCTTTAACGGTTTATTGAGCATTCTTATAGCACTTTCTATCACCTTTTTAACACCAAGTGAATATTTGAAAAACTTTTTAAAGAACTCTCTGGTGGAAAACCATATTGATCTTCCTCAAATATTTGTTTTATCTTCAGTGGACGACTTGCCATACACACACACACACACATATCTATCACTATCTATATTCACTTTTATATTTCAAAAAGTTTATATCTTTGTTATAATCACTATTCAAATCCCCCCTTTAGTGTGTTTACTGTTATTCCAATTGTTATTAGAGTTTGGCCTTAAGGGTTAAGTATCTGACAATACTAAGGAAAATGATTCAATATATCAAATGTATGGAAGAAGGATTCTCCACCAGTAAACCACCTTTGTTCAGAGGCATAAAGTATGACTAATGGAAGGAGCGTATGATAGACCACTTCGAATTGATTCATATATATATTTGTGATGTGGTGGAAAACGGAGATTATATTCTATATGATGATAAACTGAATGAAATTCCTAGAGGCAAATGTCTTGGATATAGGGAGAGCAAGAAGAAAATGAAGCAAGAAGCTCGTGCCTTAGAAGAAAGTTTTGAGCTTTTCACATGCCAAGGAATTTGTAATTTGATCAAGTGTATGAGAGGCTAATCTTATGATATTTGGCAATTTAATCGATTACATATGGTATTTTAATCGATTACATTCTTTTATAAAAATATGTTATAAATACGGTGAAGGCTTAACTAAACTTTTAACTTGAATACTTCGATTTTTCTGAGCTTATACAAGCGTTCTCAAAGATTAGAAAGGATTTTCTGAGTTAACAAAGGTCTTATCCCAATATTTAATCTTCATGGTGTATTGAAAGATTTCTTGAGCAAGATTTTCAAAGAAGCTTTGGGAGAGAAAGTTCTGAAATTGATTTCTGCATTTCAACTCGGATTGGTAACTCATATTCATTCATATTCATTGGATCATCAAGTTGTCTCTCTCCATTAATTCTTGTTGTAATTTTTTTTAATTCTTGGTTGTTTGTAATTATTGTAACGAGTTCTTGAGGCTTTTTCTAGAGTAGGTTTCTCTAGAGGGAAAGAGTAGAGAAAGGTTCGCTATGTCTTGATCACTAAGGAGTCTAATAGGTTTTTAGATTTTTATTCTTTATCTAGGTTTGATAAAGGGTGATTGTTGTAAAGCTTATAAGAACTGAAATTTGATAATAATGGAACTATAATCTAGTGTTGATTAGAAGAACTGGATGTAGCTTCTCTTGAGAAGTGCACCAGTATAAATTCTTGCAGCTTTATTCCTTAATCTCTTCTTGTTATCTTGATCATTAGTTCTTGGTGTTATTCTCGTTACTCAACAAGATTTGTTTTAAACAATTGATTTCTTGGGCTAAGTGGTTTAATTGATTTGAAGCATTCTTAGTTCAATTGTGATTAAGATTTTTTAACTCCGATTTTATAAATAAATTTTAAAAGACCAAGTTTAAACCAATTCACCCCCCTTTTGGTTATTGTGGGTATTCCTATTATTTTCAATTGGTATCAGAGCAGGTTCTTGAGTGTTATTCAAGATCACTATCGTTCTTTAAAAAGAAAATGAATACTAATAAGTGCCATATTTCAGTTAAAATCGTGTTTTAAGTGATGGCACTTATCTTTTAATTTCATTAACTTTGTCTATAAACTTGCCTTAAACCTAGTTGATTTGTATCTATTACTTAGATAAATGTTGTTTTTCATATTTCGGAAGAATAATCCAATAACATTTTGTATTTTGATAGGTTTCGAGGATATTCGAGGCTTCCGAACAAGCAAAGCAAGCAAGAAGGGACTAAAAAGCAAACTTGGTAGGTATTACAAGCAAAATGGCCCAAAAACTCATCCAGGCCCAAAGCTTTCTTCAGCATGAAGATTTTAACTCGCCCAGGCGAGCTCCTCTAGTGTATTTGGCTCGCCCAGGCGAGCTTCAAGTCCCAAGATGATAACATTAGCTCACCCAGGCGAGCAAACATAGGCCAAACTACTCGCCTGGGTGAGTGAAGCTGACAACAGAGAAAAAACTATAAATAGGCCACGAATTTGAGAGGAAGGAAGGCCAACTTTCAATTTCCTTTGCTTCTTAGCTTGTTTCTTTAGTTTAGGAGCTTAAATAATAGTATTAGGTAGGTTAGGGAAGTGAGAGAAGTGAGAATTATTGTGGAAACTTTGTCGGAAAGAAGCAGTGATGGGGCCCTTCATCAAATCTTCCCTTAAGGAGGTTCTTTCCACAATGATAGCTAGCTTCTCTAAGGACTGGATGTAATCTTCTTATCCCTACGTATCTCTTTTAATATTTATTTATGCATGAATCGTTCTATTCCTTATTGGTAATTTCATTCTATCCTTAATGCTTGATTCTACTTGATCACTAGTTTCATGAATTTAACCCTAAGTGAGACTGGAAAGTAATCTTAGGGTCTGAACCGAATGATTTTACTCATTATGTTACGTTGCTAGGAATATGGCATAACGTTCTGTGTAACGCCTCGTTTTACTATCTTGTATTTTATTGATTTTGAATGAAATTTCTTTTTCACTTGCTTTAAAATTATCTTAGTTACAAATTTCACGGAAAATTCTTTTCTTCTCGCTTCAAATAATTCATGCGGAAGGTGTGAATCATCAATATTGTAAACGTGTTCATTCAAAATCCAAAATAATAATAAAATACAGTCCAAAATACAATCCAACATAATATACAGACTGATCTAAAGTCTAGTACAAATTACACATCATCAGGATGATTACAAAAGATAAGCCATCAAAATATCTTCATCAAATCTTCTTCTCAACCATCCGCTGTTATGCTTTACTGTTTCCCTGCTCGCCTAAATAAATTGGGGTCATCACAGGTGTCAACCACAAACACAAAATAGGGCAAGTTTATGATAAACATAGTTCAAGTCACACAGTGTATACAACATACAGATAATCATACAACATACTCATCATGCGATGCATGCTCATCTTCTTTATATGATGCATGAATCTTTCTCAAATTCTCATCAATTGGTACCATAGTCAAGATAGCTTACTGTCTCTCTCGGAATTGGATCGACCAGTCAGGGTAGGTCAGTGTTGCAAAAGGACTCATACCCACACTACATGTGATCATCATGGGTAGGTTATCTCCCCACTACCACTACCCCCCCAGCTTATACACCTTTTGTCTAAACGCTCGTCTCAATTCTAGCTATCTGACATACCTCCTCTTGAGGTAAATAACACGGACTAGCCCCCGCCAGGCATATGCATATGAAACATGCATAAATGATTATCTTTTTATCTCATATTTACTTTTCAATATTACTCTTCACTTCGTATCTCATATGCTTCAATTTTCAACATGAAACTTACCCACAACTCAATATATTCAAAGACTCATGGAACATTCTTATTAAACAACATATAAAACTTCTTCCAACAATTACATAAAACTTTATAAAATACTCAAGCATACAACCATAGTTCATCTCCATAAATTTCTCAAAGACAAGTCAAATATACACCAAAACTCAAGCACTTGTTCAAACCAACAATTTTTAAACTATCTTTATCATAAAGCTTCATAAGAATTCATGAAATCCATAAATATTCATAACTCACTCAACAACACAAATATTCCAAATATTTATTTAAACAAAACAATACTTAAACCATCTTTGTCTCTTTAAAACATTTTATCAAACACATGGTGTGCTTTCATAGAAACTGTAACACCCCGGACGTGTTATCATTGATAATATCATAAGCGCGCTATCAGCGTTAACTAAACGTAGTGCGGAAGCGATAGAATCGAATTTCTTGATTTCATTATGCATGGAATTAAAACCACATACTAAACATCATAACCAAATCCTCTACTGATCCAGATAACATAACATAAGGCAGAAAACATAAAAACTAAAATAGAGATAATCAGGAGGAATATACTTTTATACAACATCAGAATCTGTACATATACATGCTCAAAACAAGACCACATCGGTTCATACATCAAAATATGTACAGAACTATGGGTGTACAC
The DNA here is from genome assembly GCA_007407185.1 of Glycine tomentella. Taxonomy (NCBI): domain Eukaryota; kingdom Viridiplantae; phylum Streptophyta; class Magnoliopsida; order Fabales; family Fabaceae; genus Glycine; species Glycine tomentella. The sequence continues at coordinate 118,807 of PYAF01000974.1, read as the reverse complement.
TCACACCCTATACTTAGACAGAATACAAGACAGTGATCAAATAAAGATTCTTCTACTCGTCATCTGCAGCCCATGACACTCCAGTACACACAGCTAGGGCCTCCTGCCCTGTGGTAACTTCTCTCCTCTAGAAGTACCTGAAAACCACAAACCCCACACAGGGTGAGACAAACGTCTCAGTAAGCTCAGGGTTCTGGGAGATCCTCCCTTACCCTGGTTTACCTCCAAGCACAAACATATAACAAAACTTAACAAAGCCCAGGACACCGTCCTGGCTATCTCACGTTCCCCAGCTCTCTGGGTACTAACTGGATGCTATCAGCATCGGAGGTATTCCACCTCATACTGGATCTCAAGCCATCTCAGACTCATCTCACAGAGGTACCATAACATAGTGTCCATCACAGGACATTTCTCATACCAGAGAGGCACCGCCTCATTACTGAACTAGCATTGCCTGAGTCATCTACTCAGGACTTCACATACACACATTGCCTGAGGAATCTCTCAACTCAGGACTTCAAGAATCCAGATATGGCTCATCTAAGAGGCCTTAGGCTCTTATCCCCTCGGGAAGCCCTCTCTTAGAGATACAACATATCTGTCTACTGCCTGGCCTCACCAGGACTTCCATAGCATATGCCTGGACAAGAACATCCATAAATGGGCAATCACCTCCAGGACTTTCCACAACACATGCCTGAGTAATCAATCCACACAGGGAGCACCATCCATCAGGACTTCCATCTCAACTGCCTGGGGAGTCATCCACAACGAGAGCACCGTCCCACAGGACTTTCCACTGCCTGGGGCGTCATCCACAACGGGAGCACCGTCCACCAGGACTTTCTCTGCTTGGGGAGTCATCCACAACGGGAGCACCGTCCCACAGGACTTCCTCTGCCTGGGGCGTCATCCACAACGGGAGCACCGTCCACCAGGACTTTCTCTGCCTGGGGAGTCATCCACAACGGGAGCACCGTCCCACAGGACTTCCTCTGCCTGGGGAGTCATCCACAACGGGAGCACCGTCCCACAGGACTTTTCACCACATGCCTAAGAGAGATCATCTCACACCGGAGGCACTCAATCTCTTAGGACTTTCATAACCACTGGCCTGGGAATAGCCGTCCAGGACTTAATCACATATACTGGCCTGGGAAATCCATCCAGGACTTTCATAAACACTGCCTAA
>PYAF01000974.1:92033-117512 GCA_007407185.1 Glycine tomentella | reverse complement strand
CCTATACATACCTTGTTCTTCCTTCTTAAAAGCTTGACTAACCTCCTTCTAAATGCTCCTAATCTCCACGTGAAGTATCAAGATGATGGGGTTTATGTTTTGCTTTGATTCTTGAAAAGGAAAGGTGAAAAGGATGTAGGATTTGAAAATGAAAGGATGAAAGGAATGTGAAATGGTTTTGCACGTATACTTACTTAGGGAAGCTTGAAATTTTCGGTCCATTCACTCCTTTATATAGGGTTGAAGGAAATGCCTTTGCTACAAAAATCTTCTAGTTCATTATTACCTTACTTTACAAATGGACCAATGACATGTATCCTAGCTTTTCCACCATCCAAGTGTCCTTTATCTTGATTTTTCTCAAGGCTTCCCCATTCTTCTTGATGGTACACGTGTAGTAGCTTGTGTTTAGGCAAAATATTCACTTATTCTCCTTACTTCACGTGGAGTAGCTAAGTATTAAGGGAATTTTGTGCTTTTCTTCATTTCTTGAATTTTCCCAAAACCCATTTTAGTAAAATATTGATTCTGGATTCGTAACCGTTGGATCTCCTTAAAATTTTAAAGGTATACTCCTATCTCACTCTTATCTCACATATACAACTTTTGACTGTTGGGATTGTTGAAATAATGTCTAGAACTGTCCACGTGTTCTGTCAAAGGGACAAGATAAGATTTTTGCCTTTTAAGAAAAATCTACTTAAACTAAATCTACACCATACAAATGTCTTGACACTTGTCCGATTCATGAAGCCTTCTCTTAATCTCCTTCCAAGTGTCCCTTTGAGTTGGCAAAATCATGAAACTTTTACCATTATTTTCCAAGTTTCACGTAAATGCTAGTGTAAGAATCATCATCATGTGCCTTACAAGTGTCCTAACTCTTGTATTTATCACATGTCTTACTTTTATATGAATATTCTCTTCCTTTCTACATGGTTCTACACGTGCTCTTCATACCTAAGGATGGGAACATAAGTTTTTCTTCCTTTTATACCATTGGATGCTTAAGAAAAACCTAATTCCACTTATGGTTTTCTGTCACAACTAGTTTGATAATGTGCTATTTAAGAGTATTCGGTATTTTCATCTTTGTATTTCCATCAGGTTCTCACAGAATATCTAAGAATATTTGATCATTTCTGGCCTGAAGGCATTATGGTAAATTCATTCTTCATCCTAGGGCATAATTGTCATTTTCATAATAGAAATATCTATTCAAAATTTCTAAGGGTATTCTTGTCATTTCCAAAATATCCAAGGGCATTTATGTAAATTTTCCTCTTAAAATATCTTTCTAAAATATCTAGGGGCACTTTTGTAATTCTTAAAATATCCAAGGCCATTATCGTCCTTTTACCCTCAAGGGCATTTTTGTCAATTCAAATTTACGGTAAGGGCAATATGGTTATTTTTCCCCAAACATTTCCGTAATATCTCCAATTGATATTTCACTCTAATCTTTTAAATATAGAGTATCAAATCCTAATATGCAAGAATAATTCATATAATGCTTTGACTATAGTTATAGAAATTTTGGGATGTTACATTTCTCCCCTCCTTCAAAAAATTTCGTCCTCGAAATTTGTCTGATTCATAAAGTATCGGATAACTCTTTCACTTCTTTCCTAAGTTTCTAAGTATCATCACCTTTTGTATTGTTCCCTAAATCTCCTTTACTTAAAGGAATTTATTTCTCCTTAGAGCTTTGATCCTTCCATCCTCAATTCTCTATCCTTTTTCCAAAACTGAATAGATACAATGCTAGAAGGAATCCTATGAAATCGTGCAATCTTATATATATACCACTTGTCAGTTTTTTTTCTCAAGAATGCATGATGTTAAGGGGTATAAACTTTATTAACCAATTTATAACTTATAGGAAATCAAAATTTCTAGAACTCTTGGGCAAAGTAGTAACAAACCCATGGATATGCTTTTTCACTTTTACTGAAGTATTTCTAAAGATTGTAACATACCAGAAGATTTATGATGTTCTATCTTAGATTTCTAGCAAACTAAACGAGAATATACATACTCTCTTATTCTCCTTCTTCATTCTTGACCACTGGATACATTTTAGTGGCTCTAGGATGGATACTTAGATTACTCTTGTGCTCTTCTAAGATTATTTTTCTTAAGTTCAGGTTCATTAGGTACACAAATTCTTCCTTGTAACCTCAATATATCATCTGTTCCTATCTTAAATTCACTATTCCTTCCATTGGGTATATTTTCTAATATGGTTCTTAAGGAAGTGTCAGATCTTTGCCTACTTCTTATCTCCTTTTCAAAATTCATTAGGAACCAAATTGTGTTAACAGATCTATCAATAGAGATATCATCAAAGATTTTCTACTTAAATTGTCTCAAAGTCATGATCTTTCAAAAAATCCACCCATCTCTACTACCTTATAGTTAATTTCATTTGACTAAACAAATACCTCAAACTATTATGATCACTAAAAGCCTCAACATGAGAGTCATACAAATAGTGTCTCTAAATTTTCCACGTAAACATCATACTTGTTAATTCCAAATTATGGGCAAGGTAATTCTTTTCATGTGTTTTGTATTGTCTAAGAACATAGGCTATCACTTGGTCATTCTACACCTCAATATTGTTCTTAACCTCCTCTTTGATGCATCCCAATATCTCTCAAAGGGTTCTATAAAATTAGACACCTACTAACACAAGGGTTGAAATTAAAGACTTATGTTTATACTGTGCATCCATAGAAATTCTTCCTTTACACATCAACTTAGTTAAAGGTAAGGCTAACTTAAACAAAATTTTTATGATCTTTCCATAATATTCAACTAAATCCAGAAAACTTCTAATTAGGATTTTTCCTACTTTAGGACAACTCTTACCTTAGTTTAATCTTAGAAAGCTCTACAGCTATACCACCTTAAAATATAACCTGTTCTAAGAATCTCAGTCCAAGACTCACACTTAAATAACTTAACATAAAGTTGTCTATCCTTAAGAATCCGTAACAAAATCCTTAAGTATTCCACATTCTTTTCTCTAATCTTGGAATATACCAAAGTATCATCTATGAATATTTTTACAAACTATCAAGATAGGGGTGTAAGGTCTTATTCATATAATCCATCAACATACCAGAGCATAAAGGGCATAACCAAATACTCGTAATGGCTATAACTGGTCCTAAAGGCAATCCTTAAAATATCCTCAAAGTTCACATGGATCTTGATGGCAAGATCTATTTTGCTAAACTTCCATGTTCTTACCAACGAATTCATAAGGTCAAAGTTACTTATTCAACTAATGGTAGTCTATACACCTCTTCATGCTTCCATTTTTCTTATTTACTAGCAATGCTAGTATTTCCCATGGAAACATATTAGATCTCATCAACTAATGCTCCTAGTTGTTTCTTAAACTCAACTAATTCTGTAGGAAACATCTCATAAGTAGCTATAGATATGGGTTCAGCATTATATATCAAATCTATAGAAACTATCTTTCTTTCAAGCGGTAGATTGAATATACCGTTAAAGGAATACTTCTGGAAATTCTCTATCAACAAGTAGGTTACCTAGAGAAACTTTGGTCTTTACTTCTAGGTTAAACATACTTGATCTTTTCTTTTCAAAGATAACCAATTTTAGTTAACAGAGATAGATATCCCATTATTACTCATCTCAGAATTACCAAACACCAATCATTTAAAACAATTCATCAAAAGATAACTAGTTTATATCTAAAATAACATTAGTTTGACTAAGGGAGAAATAGAAGAAGGCTTACCACATTCAAAGGAGATGTGGGAGATGTTGGAGATAACTCATGAAGGTATAGATGAAGTAAGAAGATCAAGGAAGCATGCCTTGATCCATGGTATGAAATGTTCAAGATGAACTCCACAGAAAACATATCTCAGCTTCAAACAAGATTTACTCACATAGTAAATCATCTTCTTGTTCTTGGAAAGATTTTTGATGCTGAAAAGTTGAACATCAAAATCTTGAAGTGTCTCACAAGACCATGGCAACCAAAGGTGACAACAATCAAAGAATCAAAAGATCTATCCAAAATGTGAATGGTTGCACTTTTTGGTAAGCTTATTGATTATGAACTTGAAATGTCACAACTAACCAATGCAGAAGATGTAGATAAGAAACATAAAAGTATAACCTTGAAAGCTGTAGCCTCTAAGGTAGAAAAGGAAGAAGACTCAAGTAAAGAAGATGAAGATGAAAACATGAATCTAATTGGAAAAAAGTTCAGCAAGTTCATGAGAAGAAACAAGAACAGAAAGTTCACAAAGTTCAACAACAACAACAACATAAAGAGTGACAACAACAACAGCACAATCTTCACTTGCTTTGAATGTGGTAAGTCTTGCCACATTAAATCTGAATACTCTATCTTTTTGAAATAGCAACAAGGTGAAAAGAAGACAAAGAAAGAAGGAAAGTATATAGCTTGGGAAGACAATGAGTCAACAACTTTTGAATCACCAAGTGAGAATGAAGAAGCAAATGTATGTTTCACTTCCACAATAAATGGAGGTGATGAATTCTTAATTGTTGAAACAGAGGTAACTTCTGAATTTAATAATGTTGTTGATGCTTTCCATGAAATGCATGAAGATGCTCAAAAGCTTTCAAAATCTAATAATAGGCTAAAAGGAAGTCTTAGATGGCATGTCACAAAACTTGCAGATATGCAAACTGAAATTTGTATCTTGAAAGAAGAAAATGAAAAACTTGTTTCAAGCAACAAAATAAATGGATGTGTATGTGCTTCTTCTTCATCAAATGTTGACAAATACAAAGCTTTGCAAGAAGAGTTTGATGAGTTCAAAAAAAGCCAAGGTGAAAAACATATGTTATACTTTCAGAAAATAATTACTTAGTTGATCTTTTGAAAAGGCTTTATAAAGGAAAATGCAATTTAGTTGAAATGTTAAGTGTGCAAAAATATGCTGGAGATACTTCTGGATTAGGTTACAAACATGGATCAAAATCATTTGGAAAAACCAAGTTTGTGCCTTCAAAGCAGAAATATCAAAAAGCTATTTCAAAAACAAAGTTTAATCACATGAAATATGTTGAAAGATCATCAAGAGCTGTAACTTATAACTATTATATGAAGAAAGGTCACACATCTAATCGATGCTATGCTTGGAGACTCTATGTGCCAAATGGAGAATGCATTTGTGTGCCTAAGAAAAAGAAAATAGCTAACCCCTATGGACCCAACCTCAATTAGGTACCTTCCTTTATAAATTGATTTGAATTTTGCAAGTGTGTCTAAGAGCAAAATCATCATTATGGTATCTTGACAGTGGATGCTCTAGACACACGACCGGTGGTATATCAATGCTCACAAATATGACTCTTAAAGATGGAGGATTTGTCACTTATGGAGACAACAACAAAGGAAAGATAGTTGGTGAAGGAAATATAGGAGACAGCTTTAAGACCAAGATCAGAAATGTTCTCTATGTAGAAGGTTTAAAGCACAATCTTCTAAGTATAAGCCAACTATGTGACAAAGGATTTAAAGTGTCATTCAATGACAATTGTTGTATGATATGTGATAGTCAAACCGATGAGGTGATTCATATAGGTAAAAGAAAAGGTAATATCTATTTACTCTCTATAGATCATGCATTCATTCACAACACAAATTGCCTAATAAGTAAAGTTAATGAAACTAGGTTATGGCATAGAAGGGAGGTCACATTAACATGCATCATATGAACAATCTTATAAGAAAAGACTTAGTCATTGGTTTACCCAAACTAAAGTTTGAAAAGGACAAACTATGTGATGCTTGTCAAAAGGGGAAACAAACAAAGAATCCTTTTCAAAGTAAAAATGTTGTTTCTACTTCAAGACCCCTTGAATTACTTCACAAGGATTTGTTTGGTCCTTCTAGAACTATGAGTTTAGGAGGTCATTTCTATGGGCTTGTAATTGTTGATGATTATTCTAGATTCACATGGACTTTGTTTTTAAGATCCAAGAGTGATGCTTTCATAAAAATAGCCAAACTTGCTCAAAATGAAAAGGGAACCAAAATTATCTCAATAAGAAGTGATCATGGTGGGGAATTCCAAAATGAACATTTTGAAAAATTCTGCGAAGAAAATGGAATTAACCACAATTTTTCAGCTACAAGAACACCCTAGCAAAATGGTGTTGTGGAGAGGAAAAATAGATCCCTTGAAGAAGGTGCAAGAACTCTTCTTAATGAGACAAATTTGCCTAAACATTTTTGGGCTGATGCTGTAAGTACAGTTTGCTACACTTTGAATAGATTACTAATAAGGCCTATTCTGAAGAAAACTCCTTATGAACTATACAAAGGTAGAAAACCAAACGTTTTTCACTTAAGAGCATTTGGTTGCAAGTGTTTTTTATTGAATAATGGTAAAGAATTACATGGAAAATTTGATGCTAAAGCTGATGAAGCCATCTTCCTTGGATATTCATTATATAGCAAAGCATATATAGTTTTCAATAAAAAGAACTTTATGCATGGAAGAATCAGTTCATGTTATTTGTGATGAATCTAATACCTCTAAAGAGGAAAAGAAGTATGAAAATGATGTAGGTCCTTTAGAAGAGTTCATACAACTTAATGGATCAATGGATAAAGAAAAGGAAGAACCAATTACTAAAATGAAACAATCAACACTAGTCCAAGAGATCTCTCCCTTGATAATATAATTGGTGAAGTTACAAAGGGAGTATCTACTAGATCTTCATTGAGAAATCTCTGCTGTAATATGGCTTTTGTTTCACAAATAGAACCTTAGAGCATTGATCAAGCCTTACTTTATGAACATTGGATGCATGCCATGCATGATGAACAGAATCAATTTAAGAGAAATGAAGTTTAGGAACTTGTTCCTAGACATTCTTCTCTCAAACCTATTGGCACTAAATGGGTTTTTAGAAACAAACTTGATGAGAGTGGTATCATAGTCAGAAACAAAGCTAGATTGGTTGCAAAAGGTTACAACCAAGAAGAAGGCGTTGACTATGAGGAAACCTATGCTCCATTAGCAAGGTTAGAAGCCATTAGGTTGCTACTTGCATATGCATGTTTGATGGATTTTAAACTATTTCAAATGGATGTTAAAAGTGCTTTCTTAAATAGATATATTAAGGAGGAAATCTATGTTGAGCAACCTCCTGGTTTTACAGATTTCAAATATCCAAACCATGTCTTTTAAACTAAAGAAAACTCTTTATGGTTTAAAACAAGCTCTAAGGTCTTGGTATGAGAGATTAAGCAAATTTCTGCTTGATCAATCTTTCATAAGAGGACATGTTGATAAAACCTTGTTCATCAAAAGGCAAAGAAATGATATCTTATTGGTTCAAGTATATGTTGATGATATAATCTTTGGTTCAACTAATCAATCCTTGTGCAAGGAATTTCTATCTCTATCCAGAATGAGTTTGAAATGTCAATGATGGGAGAATTAACATTCTTTCTTGGACTTCAAGTGAAGCAAATGAAGAATGGGACATTTCTAAATCAAACCAAATACTTCCTTGAAGTGATCAAAAAGTTTGAAATGGAGAAAGGCAAAGATGCTGCAACTCCAATGGCAACGTCAACCTATCTTAATTCAAATGAAAAAGGGAATAAGGTTGATAAGTCAAAATTCAGAGGAATGATTGGATCCTTATTATATTTGACAGCAAGTAGACCATATATTATGTTGAGTGTGTTTTTGTGTGCAAGATATCAAGCAAATCCCAAAGAATCACACCTCATTGCAGTCAAAAGAATCATCAAATATCTCAAATCAACACCAAAAGTTGGTCTTTGGTATCCCAAAGGTGCATCACTCAATTTAGTTGGATATTCTGATTCTAACTTTGCAGGGTGCAAATTGGATAAAAAAAAACATTAGTGGAACTTGTCAATCTCATGGCATTGCAAGAAGCAATCTTGTGTTGCTTTATCAACAGCTGAAGCTGAGTATATCTCTGCTGGAAGTTGTTGTGCTCAAAGCCTTTGGTTGAAGCAACAATTACAAGATTTTGGTGTGGAATTAAAAGAAATACCCTTGCTATGTGACAACACAAGTGCGATCAACATATCCAAGAATCCAATAATGCACTCAAGGACCAAACACATTGAGCTAAGACATCATTTCCTTAGAGATCAAATCCAAAAAGGTAACATCAAAATTGATTTCATTGATACACATAATCAATTGTTCATTAAACCTTTGGCTAGAGATAGATTCTATACTCTTAGGAACATGCTAGGTATCCTTGATAAATCCAATATATGATAGCTTGCTTGTTATGTGCTTATCTATGTGAAATTGCATCTTACTTGACTAATCATCACATGTGCTTCAAAGTTCGAAATTGCCGGTATATATACTATTCATTCTGCAAAATGCTCTGGAATAATTGATTACAGCATGGGATAATCGATTATTTGAAGTTTATGCTATATTTAGAGTCATTTTCTATGTCAAGTAATCGATTACATTCACGGAATAATCGATTACTATCCATTAAAATTGAATCCTCAATCTTAATTCTCTCTGGAATAATCGATTACTTACCGAAATAATCGATTACTGTTCAATCAAATTTTCTCTGGACCGAAATTCTCTTTGGAATAATCGATTACACATCGAAATAATCGATTACAAGTGTCTCATATTGTATTCTACTGCTAGCTTTCTCTGGAATAATCGATTACAGGTCGAATTAATCAATTACACCATGATAAACAACCATTATTAAGAACGAATTAATCAATTACAATGCTTATGTAATCGATTACTTATGGCGTTTCTAAAATCTCTGTAGATTTCTTGGAAATCTAAACTGTCATATCTAAACTTAAATTCAAAATTTGAATCTGTCACTAAGTTGTTATGGCCTAGAAACGTGAAATAATTGCTCCAATGTTCAAAATTCAAATTTGAACTCAAAATTTTTGTTATAAATATAGCCTTGTTGAAGAAACAATCACATTCATCCAAGCCTTATGCTTTGTACTTTCAGAAGCTCTTCTCTTCTATTTTCTCTTTCTTAGTCACTACCTTCTAAATATGCCATGTCTACATCTAAGAGAGTGAAAATAAGCAAAAGAAAGGCTGGAGAATCATCCAGTTCTGTTGGAAATGGATTAAACCTTTGGTTTACGGAGGAAAAGCATAAAATGACCTATATGCAATTAAATGTCACAAAACTTGTTATGCCTCCCAAATACCTTGAACTTAATTGGTTTTTCAAGGAGGGATTTCAGTTTCCTGCTTTGCTAGAGACTCAAGGGTATTTTTTACCCTGAGTTAGTAAAGGTATTTTTCTCCTATGCAAAGGCTAGCATGGATGGGGTAATTCGTTCCCAAGTAAAAGGGATTCCCATGGTCATATATGATGAAGTATGGGAAATAGTTGCAGGAATCTCCTCTGCTGGTGTGAGGAGGTTTGATGAAGAAATAGGGGGTTACAACAAAATTGATACTTATAGAGAAATGCTTCAAGACCTTCAAGTATGGCTAAAGATAAGACTTGGTGTGGAAAATCTGACAGGGGAAGATAGGTTACTTCATTACATCATAACCTACATCCTTACCCCTAGGTCTACCAATCATGCTCAAATCATAGATGATGATTTGCAACTTGTTTATATCTTGAAGACCTCTCTACTCAGATCAATTGGGTTATGGTCTTAATAGAAATTATGGTGAAATCCAATAGGCTGATTAGTTATAATTTTCCTTATGTTGTTCTTAAATCTAGGTTTATAGATTATTTTCAGATTGATGTAACAGATGAGGTGGTTGATCACATAGCTGATTCCACCAACCTCATCAATGAGAAGCATCTGAATAAGCTTGGATTGATAAAGACAGTCAATGGATAGCAAATGGTTGGACAACAACCTCAAGCTGGAGGTACAGGAGGTGCTACTGAAGGGGGAGAAAAAGCTGAAGGATAACCTAAACCTCAACGATATTCTCTATTTGAATCTCTCATGATTTAAAAGACGGATTCCTTATTGTCTCTCCATTATGAGCACAGAGCTGAGACTAATTCATCCTTGGAAGAAATGAAGTCTAGGCTAGAAAACATAGAAGCTTGGATTGTTCTTGATGAGTTTGATAAACTCATTTAGGTTGATTGAGTTTTCTTTCTTGTTTCTGTTGCTGCTATGTTTCTTTATGATTTGGTCTCTTTTTTCTTGTTGAAGTTTTCACTTGATTAATGTACTGCACTATTTCCCTTTTGATTAATAATATTTCAGTTTCCATTTCTCCTTGCTTGAGTTGCTATTTTTTGTCTTTGATAAGCCAAATAGGGGGAAAAATAAATTGATTGATAACCAAGTTGATAAGAAAGGGAAGTTGCTCTATTTTTATGTTGCACTGTTTTTTTTTAAATTCTCAAAATTACTTAAGTCAGGGGGAGCTAAATTAAAAGAAAGAAAATGATTAATGTTTATGCAAGCATCATACTTGACACTTGTTCTTGGCAAAGAGCTGATTTGATTTCAGGTTAACAAGTATGAGTCTCCTATCATTCATTCGTCGAAGCACTTAAAAGCTAAACAAATAGTCAATCAATATTTGGCATGCTCAAAGCCAAAAAGGGGGAGATTGTTGGATATAGGGGGAGCAAGAAAAAGATGAAGCAAGAAGCTTGTGCCTTAGAAGAAAGTTTTGAGCTTTTCACATGCCAAGGAATTTGTAATTTGATCAAGTGTATGAGAGGCTAATCTTATGATCCTTGCATTGCATGAACATAATCATTAACTTGCATAATTGATTTCATTAAAGCATTAAAGTTATTCATGTTTTCAAAAGAAACTAATTTCTCATGGTTAAGTTTTTGAAAAAAATGAAATCTCACTACTTTAATCAATTACACAACAAGTTAATCGATTACAAGCTTCTGTTTTAAATTCTGGAAAGCCCTGAAGAACAATTTAATCGATTACAGCCTACTCATAATCAATTACATAGCACAAAAAGAAAATTATGTCTCCTAGCTTTAACCGATTACCATAATATTGTAATCGATTACTGAAGTTCATTTTTTATGTGCCTGGCTGACTTAATTGATTACCACAAATTGTAATCGATTACTTAAGTGTATTCAAGAATTGTGTTTATCTACTTTGATCAATTACCACAAATTGTAATCAATTACATAACCTTGTTTTACAACTAAATCTATATGCTTTAATCGATTACGACGCGGATTAATCAATTAATTTGCTTGTTGCAATTCCCAGGTTGTGCTAAGAACATTTTAATCAATTATTTGGCAATTTAATCGATTACATATGGTATTTTAATCAATTACTAGGCGCTTTAATCGATTACATTCTGTTATAAAAATATGTTATAAATACAGTGAAAGCTTGTCTGAACTTTTAACTTGAATACTTCAATTTTTCTGAGCTTATACAAGTCTTCTCAAAGATTAGAAAGGATTTTCTGAGTTAACAAATGTCTTGTCCCAATCTTTAATCTTCATGGAGTATTGAAAGATTTTTTGGGCAAGATTTTCAAAGAAGCTTTTGGAGAGAAAGTTTTGAAATTGATTTCTGCATTTCAACTCGGATTGGTAACTCATATTCATTCATATTCATTGGATCATCAGGTGGTCTCTCTCCATTAATTCTTGTTGTAAATTTGTTTTTTTAATTCTTGGTTGTTTGTAACTATTGTAAAGGGTTCTTGAGGATTTTTTTAGAGTAGCTTTCTCTAGAGGGAAAGAGTAGAGAAGGGTTCTCTATGTCTTGATCACTAAGGAGTGAAAATACAATGAACACTCTTCAAATAAACCAAGAGGGGGGTGAATTGGTTTAAACCAGGAATTTAAAATTTTACTTAAAACAATTTGCGGAATTTATAATATGGATTGTATCACTTAAAATCTTTTTAACACCAGAACTTTTCTTCCAACCAAGATCACCCATGGAATGCAAGTAATGCCAGAAAATATGTCTTGTTGATAATTTCTTGATTACCCAAAAGTAAACAATGAGAAATGAACAAAATTAGAATAAAAGACTCAACAATCTATACTGGTTCACCTCACAACCTTGGAGGCTACATCCAGTGATTTCCAACCAACTCTTGGTTAGAGATTTCACTAAAACAAATATTATTCTTTACAAGCTATTACAATAGATCTCCCTTGTAAAACCCAGACAAAAAATCAAAATCTAAACTCTATAGATTTCTTAAGATCAAGAACCTGAGAACACTACTCAGTTCTACCCTCTAGAGAACCCTTCTCCAGAAACAGCTTTAAAGAAACTATTTGCTCTTAGGAAAATACACAAACTTTTAAACAAACAAAAACTATCACAGTCTAGATTTCAAGAAAGATATCACCTCATGATCCTTAGCATATGAATAAGATGAATACAACCAATCAAACAGAGTTTGAATGCATGAATTGCAGAGAACAACTTTCTTAAAGGCTCTTTGTTAAAACCTTGCTCAAAACTTCATCAACAATGAATTGAATCTTATGTATAGATGTAGAATGTTATTCACTCAGAATGAACTTTTTCTTAGATTCTAAAGCCTTAGGAGTATTGGGTATTTCGCAGAAATAATTTCTAAAAACGTTACAAAATAATAGACCCACAATCTATTTATAAAAAAAAATAGTTTTAACAAAATGTAATCTATTAAATCGTAAGTGTAATCGATTAATTCAACAAATTTAATCGATTAATACATCATTTAATCGATTAATCTATTCTTAAGCTTTCAGGAAAATGTTTATGAATAGAATAATTGATTGTTACGAAATTTAATCGATTAAAGCAGCAAAGCATAGTTTTTTAATTGACTTATGTAATCTATTACGATCCATGGTAATCGATTAAAGCAGCACAACATGTTTTCCTAATATAGCCTACGTAATCGATTACAATTAATGGTAATCGATTAGAGCAGAAATGCATGATTTTCATTTTACACTATGTAATCGATTACAAGAACACTGTAATCGATTAATGTGTTCTTCATGGCTTTTCCAGATTTGAAACGAAAGCATGTAATCGATTACAATTCCAAGTAATCGATTAAAACAGTAAGTTTTCATTTTTCAAATACTTAACCATGAGAACATGGATTTTTGTAAAATCATTTAACAACTTTAGTTTATTAACCAAAGACATGTATGCATGAGGATGAGAATGCAAATGCAACGAAGGATCATAAGGAAATACACTTGAGCCACTTAGACAATTATAAATGCCATCAAAATGATTGGGCATGTAAAAAGCTAAAACTTCAAGTCACCCTTGCTTCAATCTTCTTGCAGCTTCCTTTAAATCCAACAAGGAGTCTAATAGGGTTTTAGAATTTTATTCTTTATCTAGGTTTGATAAAGGGTGATTGTTGTAAAGCTTGTAAGAACTTAAATTTGATAATAGTGGAACTCTAATCTAGTGTTGATTAGAAGAATTGGATGTAGCTTCTCTTGGGAAGTGAACCAGTATAAATTCTTATGTTGTTCTTTATTCCTTAATCTCTTCTTGTTATCTTGATCATTAGTTCTTGGTGTTATTCTCATTACTCAACAAGTTCTATTTTAAACAATTGATTTCTTGGGCTGAGTGGTTTGATTGATTTGAAGCGTTCTTAGTTCAATTGTGATTAAGATCCTTTAACTTTGATTTTATAAATAAATTTTAAAAGACCAAGTTTAAACCAATTCACCCCCCTCTTGGTTATTATGGGTATTCCTATTATTTTCACAATGAACGGAGGAACTCAGATTTCTGCTAAACTCTAAGGCTCAAAATGTGATGTTGTGTGCTCTTTCAGAAGAAGAATACACCAAGGTAAGCAGTTTCAGAAGTTCCAAACAAATATGGTACACTCTGCCTATAACATACGAAGGAATGTCATATGTAAAGAGGAAAAAACTTAGTCTCCTCACTCGAAAGTATGAACTCTTACCTATGGAAGAAACCGAAGACATCCAATGTATGTTTGAATGCTTTCAAACCTTTCTTAATGAACTAAGATCCTTAGGTAGAACTTATGATGATTATGATCACATTGACAAAATTTTGAGAAGTCTATCTAGAAAGTGGAGACTGTAGGTAACAACACTAAGAGCATTAAAGAATTTTGACTCTATGTCCCTTAAAAAGGAACTTGTTGGCACCCTCAAGATTAATGAACAAGAACTTCAATAGGATAAAGGACTCAAAAAGAAAATTCTTTCGCTCTCAGTCATCAGAAGAACAAGAAGGTAGCATCGTCCAAATAAACAAGTCTTGAGAAGTTCATCCAAAGCTCTTAAAGTTGATGATTTATCTAATGATGAATGTAAGGAAGACTCGAATGAAGATGAGCTTGCCTTTATTTCTCGAAAGATCCGCAAGATGTAGAGAAAAAAATGAGGGTCCAAGTGGAAAAACTCGTCAAGAAGAATGCCCAGAGAAAATAAGGATAAAGACAAAAGCTCCATAACTTGTTACGAGTGCAAAAAGCCTGGACATTTCAAGTCTGAATGTCCAGATCTGGAGAAGAGTCAAGATAAGAAGAAATTCTTTAAGACTAGAGAAAAAAAGGATCTTATGAGTACATGGGATGATGAAGAAGCCAACAAATGCATGACGACAGATACAAATTTTAAGGAGTCTGAATCCGACCACTAAGATGAGATAAATTTCGACGACTCTGAATATCTTTGAAAACCTTATCATGAGCTTTTATCCAACTCATCTATTCTCTCAAAAATCTTACAAAAACCTATGAAAAAATTTCAAGAATCTAACCAAATATCATTTAAAACTTGAGAAAACCCTTCGGAATCAAGTAGATGTTTCACTGGATGAGTAGACTCAGACATGTGAAGCTTGCACAACTCTTAAAGAAAATAGTCAAAGTTATATCTTCAGATTGAGACAAGTGCCACGGAAAGAGCTACTCTTCTCAAGAACTTTTAGGACTTAGAAAACAGACTAAAAGATCTTCAAAAGGATTTGAGGGAGCTAAATGAATTGTGGAAGGGGAAAAAACCCAACATATCATATTTTCATCCATTTGGATGAAAATGTTTTACTCTCAACACAAACGATAACTTGGGATAATTTGATTTAAAAAGTTATACTGGGATATTTTTTGGATACTTTGAAACTTCAAAGGCATTCAAAGTGTATAACTAATGTTGATGAAAACAAGCCTGATAAAGATTTATTAAAGTTAAATGAGTCTTTTGTAGATTTATGATTGAATGATAGCTCTATAGCAACTAGCTCGTCCAAACAGAATTTAGAGACAAAACCATCCACTCAACAAGAAGTTCAAGAAGAGGTGAGAGAATCCATTGGACGCATCATGAGAAGAAATCATCAAAAAAGTCAAATTATTGGTGATCCAGCAGATCATGTTCAAACAAGATCATCACTCAGAACACAAGGGCATATTGCACTAATTTATGAAATGGAACCCTAACACATTGATGATGCAATGTAAGATGACAAATGAGTTAAATCAATGCAAGAGGAGCTTAATCAATTTTAGAAGAATGATGTTTGGAAGTTAGTCGAACTACCAAAAAGAAAGAAAGTTGTTGGAGCGAAATGGGTCTTTCGCAACAAACTTAACAAAAATGGTAAGGTTATGAGAAAAAAAGAAAGGTTAGTTGCTAAAGGATACTCACAATATAGAGTATAAAGAAACTTATGCACATGTAGCTTGTTTAGACACAATACACATCTTACTTTCATTTGCATCGTATAACAATATGAAGCTATATCAAATGGACGTAAAGAACACCCTGAAATTTCGATATCTGAAAATATATGTTTGATGTATTTATTGTGTTATTTGATTAGTTTAGATTAAATTAAATTTTGTGTGAATTATCCTTGTGCAATTTCTTGGTATAAATGTCAAGTTATGTAGATTTTGTTGAGCTGCGTTGAAATTGTGTGATTTTGAGTTTGACCAAAAACCTGTTTTGGTAAAATTACTATTTACGATTGGTTAACCGTTGGATCGCCATAAAATTTTAAAGTTAAGCTCCTTACCCACTTATGTAAATCTTGACCATTGGGATTTGTGAAATAACATCTGAAGCATGAGCTATTAAATTTTCACAAGAGCAATGAAATTTCAAAAATTGGGTCAGCTCCCCCAAGCGAGTAAAAATTCGTCTAGGTGACTAAAGTTGGCTATAAGTGGTGCAGTAGCGTCCAAATATGAAAATTATGCTTCCTTCTTCTTGCAAACAGCCACCTAACCCCTTCCCCTCCTCCTCCACAGCCACGACCACCGGTGACCGCCATGAGCCGTCGTTTCTTGCCGTTGAACCACCGCACGGAGAGGAACACTTTAATCGGAACGGAATCTTCAAAACTAAACTCGAGGATTCGGTAGAGAACGGAGCCTCTAATCCTCCCTTCGCGGTTTCTTTGAGGTAACCATGTTTTCTATGCCTTCTCCTAACTAGTATGAAGCCTTTCTTGGTATCTCTTGTGATATGGGTACCATTATACACTTTGAAAAACCTTTGAAAATGAGACATTGTAAAAGTTGCCTATTTATAATATTGATGTCATTTTTGTGACCTTCATTGAGCCCTGGTCACATTGGTGTGGACTTCTAAAACACCAATTTTAGCCCCTTTTTAAATTTGAGTTGGTCTTTGACCCCAAATGTTAATGTTAACTTGTCTTTGAAATCTATACCAAATTATCTTCAATTTGGTTTATAGAGATATGTGAGTGGACCAAAACACGTGAACTTGAGAGAGCTCAAAACGATGCTACAAGGAGCTAATAGAGGGAGATAGATAGGTAAGGGGAGTTTATTATTTGTTTACAACTTACAATACCATAGTTGGGGTCAGGGAACCCAACTATGGAGATGTATGCCTGTACCTAATTTGTGTTGATTTTCAAGAAAAACTATGTTTAACTAATGGGATGAGATATATTTATCATTGATGTATGTTTGTTCATGTTGTGTGCTTGTTTTCAAGAAAGACTGTAAGGCCCTGAAATTTCGATAACTGAAAATAGATGTTTGATGTATTTCTTGTGTTATTTGATTAGTTTGGATTAGTTGAAATGTTATGTGAATTATCCATGTGCAAATGTTATGTGAATTATCCATGTGCAAATGTAGCGCAAGATAATAATTTTTCAATGAAACAAAAATGTTAAAATTTGGCCAGCTCGCCCAGACGAATTTTGGAAGGCTTTTTGGATCACCTGGGCGAGTCAAGTCGGCGTTAAATAGTGCAGTAACGTCCAAAATCATGAAAATTGTCTCCTTCACCCCAAAACCAGCACCCAACCTCCCTTCCCTTACTCCTCCACCATCCATGGTCGCCGGTGACCAGCACAAGGCACTGCCGCTTGCCATTGGACCACCGTACAGAGAGGAACCCTTTAATTGGAGCAGAATCTTCGAAACTCAACTCAAATATTCGATAGAGAATGGAGCTTCCAATCATCCTTTCTTGGTTTCTTTGAGGTAACCTTGGTTTTCTTTGTCTTCTTCTAGCTAGTTTAAACTTCTCTTAGTGTCTCTTGTGTTTTGGGTAACGTTGTTAGGAGTTTTACACTTCATTTGAAAAACCCTTTGAAAATGAGATGTTGTAAAAGTCTTCTTTTTATGAAATTAATGTCATTTCTGTAATCCTTGTTGAATCCTGGTCACATTGGTGTGATTGGAATTTCAAAATGATGTCTTTTGATGTGAACTTCCAAAACACCGTTTAGCCCCCTTTTTATTTGAGTGGGTATTTGACCCCAACGGTTAATGTAACACCCCAAAATTCCCTAACTATAGTTCAATAAATATTTATGGAAGTCTTAAGTTAGGAAAGATTTGAAGAAATATCATTAGAAACATTACGGAAATGTTTGGGGAAAAATAACCATATTGTCCTTACTATAAATTAGAAATGACAAAAATGCCCTTGAGGGTAAAAGGACGATAATGCCCTTGGATATTTTAAGAATTACAAAAGTGCCTCTAGATATTTTAGAAAGATATTTTAAGAGGAAAACTTACATAAATGCCTTTGGATATTTTGAAAATGACAAGAATACCCTTAGATCTTTTGAATAGATATTTCTATGATGAAAATGACAATTATGCTCTAGGATGAAAGATGAATTTACCATAATGCCTTCAGACCAGAAATGGTCAAATATTACAGAGATGGAAATACAGAATACTATTAGATAGCAGATTATCAAAATAGTTGTGACAGGAAATCATAAGTGGAAATTAAGTTTTTCTCAAGCATACAATGGTATAAAAGGAAGAAAAACTTTTGTTTCCACCCTTAGGTGTGAAGAGCACGTGAAGAACCATGTAGAAGGGAAGAGAATATTCATGAAAACCACTTATAAAAGTAAGCCATGTGATGAATACAAGTGTTAGTTAGGACACTTGTAAGGCACATGATGAAGATTTTTTCCTCTAACATTTATGTGAAGCTTGGAGAATAATAGTGAAGCTTCATGATTTTGCCAACTCAAAGGGACACTTGAAAGGAGATTAAGAGAAGGCTTCATGAATTAGACAAGTGTCAAGACATTTGTACGGTGTAGATTTAGTTTAAGTAGATTTTTCTTAAAAGGCAAAAATCTTATCTTGTCTCTTTGGTAGAACACGTGGATAGCTCTAGACATATTTCAACAATCCCAACGGTCAAAAGTTAGATATGTGAGATAGGAGTATGCCTGTAAAATTTTAAGGAAATCCAACGGTTAACGAATCCAGAATCAATATTTTACTGAAACGGGTTTTTGGGAAAACACAAGAACGAAGAAAAGGAAAATAGAAAAGATTACTCTCCAAGCTAAGCCTTTGCACATGTAACATCAAGAGGAATGGAGAAATGTTGAGAACAATCAAGAAAATGGACATTGGATGGTTAAAAAGCAAGGAGTCTTGCCATTTGTCCATTTGGAAAGCTAATTAATCATAACTTAGGAGATATTTTGTAATAAAAGTTTTTTAAATCAATTGTCCAACCCTATATAAAGGGAGGGAATGGACCAAAAAACACCAAGTCCTTCTGCAAGAGGAAGTGCACATGAAATCCCTCTTCCATATCTCTTCCATCTTTTCATTTCCAAGCCTAAATCAAGTTAGAAAAGAAACTTCACCGTATTGAAGCAACACGAAAGCTAGGAGAAGCTAAGGAAAAGATTGGCAAGCTTTTAGGAAGAAGTTTGTCGAGCTTTTAAGAAGAAAGAATAAGGTACGTATAGGGAAGTTTATGGTAAATATAATTAAAGTATTGCTTATGTTTAAATCTTATGTATTTCTATGAAAAACTAAGCTTGCACACCATGTGTTTGATAAATTGTTTGAATATGTTGTATTCATATATTGCAATGTATTTCTATGAAGTTTATGTGTTGTTGAGTGTTTCTGCGAATTTCTATGAAGCCCACATGTTGCTAAGTGTTTTATAAATCTCTATGAACTTTATGTGTTTCTATGAATTGATGTACATGGATGCTATGTTAAGTTTTTGTACATGAGTAATAGAACTAAGATTTTGTACATGAGTAATACGCTGAGTTCTGCACTTGATTGATGTTGAGTTTCTGAGTAAAACATATGAGACAGTAATTGAGAAGTGGTGTTATTTTGATATTTTGCCTGGCAGGGGCTAGACCGTGTTAATATAAGAAGATAAGTATGCATCATATTTTGAGAATATTATGATGACTTTCTGTATATACTGGGATGACTTTCTGTATATATATATATTGTGATGACTTTTTGTATATATTTTGTGACTTACATTATGTTTATCATTAACTTACCTTGTACTTTGTGTTTGTGGTTGACACCTGTGATGACCCCAATTTATTTGGGCGAGCAGGGGAACAGTAAAGCATAGCAGTGGATGGTTGAGAAGAAGATTTGATGAAGATATTTTGATGACTTATCTTTTGTAATCATCCTAATGATGTGTAATTTGTACTAGACTTTAGTCCAGTCTCTGTATTATGTTGAATTGTAATTTGGACTGTATCTTATTATTATTTTGGATTTCGAATAAACACGTTTACAATATCGATAATTAATACCTTTCGTATAAATTATGTCAAAAAGAAAAGAATTTTCTGTGAAATTTGTAACTAAGATAATTATAAAGCAACTGAAAAAGAAATTTCATTCAAAATCAATGAAATACAAGATAGCAAAACGAGGCGTTACAACAGTGGTATCAGAGCACGGTTTGTTTCTTAGGGACTGTATGTTTTGTCTCTGTGTGTTTGCTATGTTTCTATATGATTATGTGTTT
The DNA here is from genome assembly GCA_007407185.1 of Glycine tomentella. Taxonomy (NCBI): domain Eukaryota; kingdom Viridiplantae; phylum Streptophyta; class Magnoliopsida; order Fabales; family Fabaceae; genus Glycine; species Glycine tomentella. The sequence goes on along the minus strand of PYAF01000974.1, from coordinate 97,217 downwards.
CTATGTGTTTGTTGTATCTCTCTTTGCATGATGTTATGATCTATGAGATATATGTTTTCTGTATGTTGCTATAAATCATGGATTATATTTCCGTGAAGAAGTGTCTTAAAATATAAGATTAAGAATTTACTTGTGGTGGCTATTCAAGGGAATGGAATCCCACAGTAAGATTTTTCTTTACTTGATATTCAAAGACAAAGAGAAACATCTGAGGCAAATCAAACCACAACCCATGTCCAAATAATAAAATACAGAGCATGGTTGTTTCTTAGGACTGTGTGGTATGTGATTGTTGTGTTTCTCTGCAAGATGTTTTGTATTCTATGTGTTTTGATATGAACCATGGACTGAGTTTTTTGTAATATGTTTGTGAAGTAGTAGAAGAAGTAGACTAGGCCTAAATCTCTAGTTGAGAAATTTCTTGGATTAAATTATTGAAAAGATTTATGGTTATTTAGACTTGAAATTTATGATATTTGATGGTTATATTATGTTGAGAACATGCTGATTTTAACTATAAGATAGGTGATGATCTATAAGTTGGAATATTAGTGATGTTGGAATTATATTGGATGATCTTTAAAAGGTGGTTTTGATGACATCTGAGATGTTTTTGTCATATTTTATGAGACTATTTTAAATTAGAGGATGAATAGTATGTAGATAAATAGTTCAAATGCTTGAATGATTCAATTTTGAGGATTAAGTAGTAAGGTTGTAGGTGAAAGAAAATTAATATGTATACTAGGTTTGAATCTTTTCCTGTGAAGGTTTTTAAGGAATTAGAAATTATTTGAAAGATAAATTGTGGATTATTAGTTAAATTACTAAAATAATTTTCTGTTGCTTGAGGATATTCTATGGTTATGATGATAAGGATTTTATTTAAATAAGGTATGGTGATTTAATCCTATTTGTGGTACATATGATGCTCCATAAGGTAATTGGTATTTTATTTATGGAGATTGAATGGTGTTGTCGTAATGTGTTGTATTCTTGATGTCTGTTATCCCATAAGTCTCAAACGCATATTCATGAGCTAGCAAACTGATCAGCTGGATAACTCATGAAGTGCAAAGGGACGACATAGCAAACAGTCAAGAATGCAAAGAATAGAGGAATTGGTGTAGAATTGTCATGTGTTTTGATGTATGTTTTCTTTCCAAGTTCTCACTTCATGGTGTGTAGGAAGTGATGGCTGGAAGGAATGATCGTGCTATAGCTGATGCTCTCCAAGCCTTAGCTCAGGCCTTGAGAGATCAAAATAGAGGAGGAGTTGTGGAAACTAATGAGTATCAAGGGTTAGACCGTTTTCAGCGCAACAATCCCCCTACTTACAAGGGAGGATACAACCCTGATGGTGCTCAGAATTGGATACGAGAAATTGAGAAAATTTTTTGAGTTATGGCATGTTCGGAAGAGCAGAAGATTGCTTTTGGCACCTATACTCTAGTAGAAGAAGCTGAGTACTAGTGGGAAAACACTCGCCAATGCTTAGAGGCTGAAGGTCAAGTTGTGACCTGGGAAATCTTTAAGAAGGCATTTTTGGAAAAGTATTTTTCGAAAGATTTAGAAATAAGAAAGAGATGGAATTCTTGGAACTTAAGCAAGGGAACATGACGGTGGCTGAGTATGCAGTTAAGTTTGAAGAGTTGGTGAGATACTTTCCTCATTACCAAGGAAGAGATGGGGAGAACTCCAAGTGTGTGAAGTTCTTGAATGGCTTGCGACCTGAGGTAAAGCAAGCTGTGAATTATCAAGGTATTCGTCAGTTCCCATTACTGGCTAACATGTCTAGGATATGGGATGAAGATTACCAACACCGAATGGCATATTATCGGACTACAGGTCCAATAAAGAATAAGAAGATAGAACCTCAGAACCGCGGGAAACCGTACCCAACTAAGCAGGAGGGTCATTATAATAACAACAAAAGAACTATTGCTATGGGATTTTCTGGTAGTAATGGTAACAGACCCACTAATCTCCCAACCCAAATCATTTGTTTCAAGTGTGGTGAACCGGGCCATATTTCTTCAAATTGTATGAGGAAAAACCCTGCCTGTTTCAATTGTGAACAAAAAGGTAACATTCAACGAGATTGCCCATATCTCAAGAAAGAACAAAATGATGGAGGCCTAAAGAACCAAACCGGACCTCCGAAAACCACAGGAAAAGTCTTTACTCTTAGTGGTGCTGAAACTTCAAAATCTAAAGATTTAATCTAAGGTAAATGTTTCATAAGTGGAATTTCGTTACTTGTACTTTTCGACTTTGGTGTGACTCAATCGTTTATACCGCAGTTGTGTGTGAAGAAATTTAAATTTCATGTGTCCTCCTTGAGTAATGATCTTGTGGTAGAAACCCAATTAGTGGGTATGTTTTGATTTCTGATGTATGTTTGAATTACTTTTCTGATAGAAAATTTTGTGTTGATCTAATCTGTTTGTTCATTAGCCAAATTAATGTTATTTTAGATATAAACTGGTTATCTTCTAATAAATTGTTTTAAATGATTGATGTTTGGTAATCCTGGGATGAATAATAATGAGATGTCTATCTCTGCCAACGAATTTTGTAGTCTTGAAGAGGAAAGATGAAGTATATATAATTTAGAATTAGCAACTTTGGTGTTTACATTGAAAATTTAGAGACACTATCTGTATGATTCTTATTTTGAGGTTTTTAGAATCAAATATGTGGTAGCAGTTGCTTTAAGTAGAAACTCTTTGATGATGTCTGCATTAATGACTAGAGGAATGGATCTGTTAAAAACAATTCAGAAATCTTAGTTTAATGTATGAAACTACACCTATGAGTATTAAGTAAGTTAGGAGCTTTTTAAATGAATTTTTTAAAGGAAATAAGAAGTAGGCAAAGATCTTATCCTTTCTTAGAAACCATGATAGGAAATATATCCAATAGAAAGGAATAGTGAATTTAAGATGATATATTGAGATTATAAAGATTTCATCCTAGATTTACATTCAGATTTTGGGGAAAGTTTCCATAGCTCTAGTTGAAATCGAGTAAAGCTTAACATCCTCACTAGATAAACTGGAAATTGAGATGTCAACAATCTACCTTACATTTCCCGAATTTAGCAAATTTCGAGGACGAAATTTTTTGAAGGAGGGGGGAGAAGTGTAACACCCCAAAATTCCCTAACTATAGTTCAATAAATATATATGGAAGTCTTAAGTTAGGAAAGATTTGAAGAAATATCATTAGAGACATTACGGAAATGTTTAGGGAAAAATAACTATATTGCCCTTACCGTAAATTTGAAATGACAAAAATGCCCTTGAGGGTAAAAGGACGATAATGTCCTTGGATATTTTAAGAATTACAAAAGTGCCCCCAGATATTTTAGAAAGATATTTTAAGAGGGAAACTTACATAAATGCCCTTGGATATTTTGAAAATGACAAGAATACCCTTAGATCTTTTGAATAGATATTTCTATGATGGAAATGACAATTATGCCCTAGGATGAAAGATGAATTTACCATAATGCCTTCAGACCAGAAATGGTCAAATATTACAGAGATGGAAATACAGAATACTATTAGATAGCAGATTATCAAAATAGTTGTGACAGGAAATCATAAGTGGAAATTAAGTTTTTCTCAAGCATACAATGGTATAAAAGGAAGAAAAACTTTTGTTTCCACCCTTAGATGTGAAGAGCACGTGAAGAACCATGTAGAAGGGAAGAGAATATTCATGAAAACCACTTATAAAAGTAAGCCATGTGATGAATACAAGTGTTAGGACACTTGTAAGGCACATGATGAAGATTTTTTCCTCTATCATTTATGTGAAGCTTGGAGAATAATAGTGAAGCTTCATGATTTTGCCAACTCAAAGGGACACTTGAAAGGAGATTAAGAGAAGGCTTCATGAATTAGACAAGTGTCAAGACATTTGTACGGTGTAGAAATGTTGAGAACAATCAAGAAAATGGACACTTGGATGGTTAAAAAGCAAGGAGTCTTGCCATTGGTCCATTTGGAAAGCTAATTAATCATAACTTAGGAGATATTTTGTAATAAAAGTTTTTTAAATCAATTGTCCAACCCTATATAAAGGGAGGGAATGGACCAAAAAACACCAAGTCCTTCTCCAAAAGGAAGTGCACGTGAAATCCCTATTCCATATTTCTTCCATCTTTTCATTTCCAAGCCTAAATCAAGTTAGAAAAGAAACTCCACCATATTGAAGCAACAAGAAAGCTAGGAGAAGCTAAGGGTAAAGATTGGCAAGCTTTTAGGAAGAACTTTGTCAAGCTTTTAAGAAGAAAGAATAAGGTACGTATAGGGAAGTTGATGGTAAATATAATTAAAGTATTTCTTATGCTTAAATCTTATGTATTTCTATGAAAAACCAAGCTTGCACACCATGTGTTTGATAAATTGTTTGAGTATGTTGTATTCATATATTGCAATGTATTTCTATGAAGTTTATGTGTTGTTGAGTGTTTCTGCGAATTTCTATGAAGCCCACATGTTGCTAAGTGTTTTATAAATCTCTATGAACTTTATGTGTTTCTATGAATTGATGTACATGGATGCTATGATAAGTTTTTGTACATGAGTAATAGAACTAAGATTTTGTACATGAGTAATACGCTGAGTTCTACACTTGATTGATGTTGAGTTTCTGAGTAAAACATATGAGACAATAATTGAGAAGTGTGTTATTTTGATATTTTGCCTGGCGGGGGCTAGTCCGTGTTATTTTGATATTTTTCCTGGCGGGGGCTAGTCCGTGTTATTTTGATATTTTGCTTGGCGGGGACTAGACCGTGTTAATATAAGAAGATAAGCATGCATCATATTTTGAGAATATTATGATGACTTTCTGTATATACTAGGATGACTTTCTGTATATATATATTGTGATGACGTTTTGTATATATTTTGTGACTTACATTATGTTTATCATTAACTTACCCTATACTTTGTGTTTGTGGTTGACACCTGTTGTAACACCCCAATATTTTTTATACGTGTTAAGTGCGTAATTTAGGAAATGTTTTAAATCAATTAGTAATATGTGATTAAAGGATTTTTACCTAGAATAGAGATTAGAAAAATTACAATACAATACTCCTAGGTAACAAATTACTAATAGGTGACAAGAAAATCTAGAATAGAATTTCTAGGAACTTTACTACACATT
>PYAF01000974.1:45162-59577 GCA_007407185.1 Glycine tomentella | reverse complement strand
TTTCTATATGTTTTTCATTAAGTATCATTCATGCATTACATCATAAAAGCTTAAGTAATTGATTTGAAACTGAAAATTAAACAAAGCTTTTTGGAAAAATAAGTTCTAAGTGTTTTAATCGATTACCATACATCTATAATCGATTACATTGTTCTTCAGAATGCTGGAAATAAGTCAAGAACAAATTAATCGATTATCACATCGTTTTAATCGATTATTTCATCATTGCATTCATGTAGATTTTAATGAGTGACTGGTTTAATCGATTACCATTTGCTTGTAATCGATTACCAAGCTATTTTGAAAATAAGATCACTCTGCCTTAATCGATTACCAATTGGTTGTAATCGATTACATAGTTCAATCATGGTTTTTGCATTTTCTGTCTTAATCGATTACCATATTCTGTAATCGATTACACTTCACAAACCTGATTTTTACAACATCTGGTTTAATCGATTACACAGCGGGATAATCGATTAAACATCTTCATGCTATAACCCAAAAACAATCTAGAACACTTTAATCGATTACTGGAGCGTATGTAATCGATTACATTTGCTAAATAATCGATTACAGAAGCTGGTTTAATCGATTATTGCTGTTATATCTGTTTTATATAAATAGAACCCTGCCTCTTTTGAAAAAGCTAACGAGATAGAAATTGATTTTTGAGCACTAAACGTTCTAAAAGCTTTGTAACAAGTGAGAAAGGCAGTCTTTGAGGTTCTATCACTCTTGCTTCCATCAAAATCATCATGGGTCACTAAGTTTTGTAAAGCAAGATAAATCTTTTCAAAGTCTAAGGAAAGGGCATTGATTCTGCATATCATATTTCATTCAACCTGATATATTCTTCACATTGCATATGACTCTTGGATCATCAGGTGAATTCTTTCCTTATTCTTTCATGGTGTAATATTCTGATTTGAATTTCTGTGTATTTGTTCCATTGTATTTTGATTTTCTTGCAAGTGTAGAGATAGTGTTTCTCTAAGGTCAGCTGAGTAGTATTCTCAGTGTGGGTATTAGCTTCTAAGGATCTAATAGGGTTTTAGATCTCTGTACTTCATCTAGGGTTGATGAAGAGGAGCTTGTAAATTGCTTGTAAAGATTGTTGTTGATATAGTGGAACTCTGCTCTAGTGTTGAGTAGAAGAAACTGGATGTAGCCTCATAGGTGTTGAGGTGAACCAGTATAAATCTTGTGCTCTTTCATTGACTGCATGTTTGATTAGTTCTTAGTTTGATATCTGAAAATTAATTTGGTTGATTGAGGCACTACAAATCTTGGAGGGTATTTGAATAAAAGTTTTCTTCATTGGTTTTTGATAATGATCCAAAGGGAAATTTAAACTCTGATATTTTACTTGGAAAGAAATTTTGAATTTACCAAGGCTAACCAATTCACCCCCCCTCTTGGTTAAGTGTGAAGTGTTCCTTCATTTTAACATACCTCACATTGAGTTTGCTTACAATAGAGTAGTTCACAAGACTACATCCTTATCCCCTTTTCAAATTGTTTATAGCTTTAATCCTTTAACTCCTCTTGATTTATTTCCATTACCTAACACTTATTCTGTGATTAATCATGATGCTTTGTCTAAAGCTTCTTATGTTAGGAAAATGCATGAACAAGTGAAGGCCCGTGTAGAGAGGAAAATGGAACAATATGCAAAATAAGCCAATAAGCACAAGAAGAGAGTGATCTTTAATGAAGAAGATTTGGTTTGGCTCCATTTGAGGAAGGATAGATTTCCTCATGAAATGAAATCTATGCTCCAACCAAGAGGAGATGGACCTTTCAAGATTTTAGAGAGGATCATCAATAATGCTTACAAACTTGAGTTGCCTAGTGAGTATGGTGTGAGTAATGCTTTCAATGTTTGTGATCTTTCTTTATATGATGTAGGTACAAGTGAGGAAGCAAACTTGAGGTCAAGTTCCTTTCAAGAAGGAGGGGATGATGGATGTCCATGGCAAGCTAAAGGTCTAGAAGGAGAGCTTGAAGCACTTCCTTTGGTGAGCTTTAAAGGACCAATGACAAGAGCTAGAACCCAAGCACTTCAAGACCACATCAAAGCTAACTTGGACAAGCATGAAGAAGTGCACCAACTCAAGGATAACAAGGACTGGATTTTGATGTCTCAAGTCCAATTTAATTACATAAATTCCAGCACTTGTTAGAAGCAAAAGTAATGACAATTAAGGGGCTTTTTAGTGCAATTGTGTAAAGAGGTGTATGTGCACTAGTGTGTAAATTGTGTAGCACCTTTGTAAGATTGTGGGCTGCACCTTTAAGACTTGAAATACTGCACCTTATGGCTTAAAATACTAAACCTTAGGCATGGTTTGGGTCAACCAAGAGTCACTTCCATTTAGCTTGCATTAGGATCCACTAGTGTACACTGAAAGCTTCATTTGAATTGTCATTTCATGTGCATTTGGTTGTAATTTCGTGGCCTATATAAGCTGGCCAAAAAATTGCTTGAAGCATAAGCAAGATTGATTTAAGTCTAAAGTTTTGAGCTTTCAAACATGCAAAAGACTTGGAGATTAATTAGGATAAAATGTAAGAGAAAAGCAATTCTGATGATCCTAAAGCATTGCATTCATTCTAACTCATAAATAACTTAAAATGGTTTAATAAAAATCACAAGGCTTTCATAAAATGGTTAAGTTTTAAACTTGTTTCAAAGGTTTTTGGAAAAATGGTTTTCTTGCTGTTTTAATCGATTACAACATTGTAATAATCGATTATTTTGATTTTGTTCTTCACTTATCTTGGAAAAGATTTCATGAACATTGTAATCGATTATTATACCTTTGGTTTCTAGAAAACTGCCTTGTTGAACATTTTAATCGATTACCTAATGGGTAGTAATCAATTACATGCTTGTATATATATTTAAAGAGCTGCTGGGATAATCGATTACCAATATACTGTAATCGATTACATAGGCTTATCTGAAAATAGTCTCTCCCTGCTTTAATCGATTACCATAGATTGTAATCGATTACATGTTGTGTTTAAACTCTAAGTTTTGTACTAGATAATCGATTACCTCGATTAGTAATCGATTACACAGTGTAATTAGAAAGGCTATGGCTCCTGTTTTAATCGATTACCAATTCTAGTAATTGATTACTCTGTTTCTATGACTGATATGCTTTCCTGGTTTAATCGATTACCAAGGTTAGTAATCAATTACATAGTGTATTTTGAAAATAATGGATCTTCTGTCTTAATCGATTACATGCTTGAATAATTGATTATTTGTCCCGTTGTAGAAATTCCAGAAAAGCTTATGAACATTTTAATCGATTACGTTCTTGGATTAATTGATTACATAAGCAAAACAATCGATTAGGCACTATTAATCGATTAAAGTTGTTATGTTTTTCTGTTATAAATAGGAAATCACTTTGCTTTATTTTGGAATGTTGCATATTGATACCCATTGAGCCAAAACAGTTCTAAAAGCCTTTCTCAGTGTTTTCAAAGGATTTTTACATGCTCTACATTGATCATGAGATTGTGAGTCAATCTTGAGCAAGACCTCATTCAAGATTAAGGGAAGCTGATTCAATTTGTTAATTCAACATGTGTTAATCCATCATTTGCATTGTTAATCATTGGATCATCAGGTTGTTTCTCTCCTTAATCTTTCTGTAATTTTCGTTTTGATTTTGGATGTAATTTTCAGTCTATTGTAATTGTGATTCTTGCTCGTAAACTAGAGATAGGGTTTCTCTAGGGGTTGTACTGAGTAGTGTTCTCAATGGGTTTATCTCTAAGAATCTAATAGTGTTTTAGATTTATGTACTTATATCTAGAGTTGATAAAGGGAGACTTTGTAATTACTTGTAAGAACAGAAAATTGCAATAGTGGAACTCCATTCTAGTGTTGAGTGGAAGATAACTGGATGTAGCTTCATAGTGTTTGAAGTGGACCAGTATAAATCTTTTGTGTTTTGATTCTTATCTCTATCTTGATCATATTCTGTCAATCTTGATTGTTTGGTTTTGTTTATCAATTAACATTTTGAGCTATTGGACACCTTGACCTGAGCATTTGATTGAATAAGGTTTCTTGGTTTCAAAAGTGATAAAGATCCTAAGGGAAACTCTAATTTTGTTTAAGAAAATTTTAATTTACCAAGCCTAACCAATTCACCCCCCCTCTTGGTTAAGTGTGAAGTGTTCCTATATTCTACAATTGGCATCAAGAGCTGGTTCTTGAAAGTTACTCAAGATCACTATTTTTTTCAAAAATGAATACTTCACAAATAACCTTTAAGGAAGGTGCTTCTTTAAATAGACCTCCTTTGTTTGAAGGGGAGAATTTTAGTTTTTGGAAAAATAGGATGAAGATCTTTATTCAATCTAATGACCCAGTGCTTGGAATGCAATAGAAAAAGGTCCTAGGGCACCCATCAAAATGGTTAATAGTAACATGATTCCCAAAGAGTGGGATGAGATGAATGATGAAGAAAAGAGGATTGCTCAATATGATTTTAAGGCCAAGAATATGATAACTTCTGCTCTTTCTTCTAATGAATTCTTTAGAACAGTTAGATGTACCAGTGCCAAGGAGATGTGGGAGATGCTAGAGATCACTCATGAAGGAACTGAGGAAGTGAGGAGATCAAGAAAGCACTCTTTGATACATGAATATGAGATGTTCAAAATGAATCAAAATGAAAGCATTTCTCAACTCCAAACAAGATTGACACACATAGTGAACCATCTTTTGGGACTTGGAAAGACTTTTGATGTTGAGGAATTAAATATCAAAATCTTGAAGTGTCTCACTAGAGCATGGCAACCAAAAGTGACAGCTATCAAAGAATCCAAAGATCTTTCACAAATGACCATGGTAGCTCTCTTTGGTAAGTTACTTGAGTATGAATTATAATTATCTCAACTAACCTTTGGTGAAGATACAGATAGAAAAGGCAAAGGAATTGCACTAAAGCCTGGTGCACCCAAGGTGGAAAAAGAAGAAAACTCAAGTGATTAGGAAGATGAAGAAAACATGAACTTACTTGTGAAAAAGTTCAGCAAGTTTCTAAAGAAGAATAAGGGCAAAAAATTCTCAAGAAATAACAAGAGCAATAACAACAACAACAATAGCAACATCAAGAAGGTTGACAATAACTTCACATGCTTTGAATGTGGGAAACCTGGCCACATAAAGTCAGAATGCTCAATCTACTTGAAGAAACAACAAAGTGACAGCAAAGGCAAGTGAGAAGCAAAGCCAAGAAGAGCCTATATTGCTTGGGAGGACAATGAGTCTACAACTTCCGAATCCTCCACTGAATTAGAGGAAGCCAACATGTGCATTACTTCAATAGTCAATGAAGGGAGTGATGATCTCTTAGAAGAAGAAGATGAGGTAACCTCTAAACTTGATCAAGCTATTTTTTTTTTCAAGAGATGCATAAAGAGGCTAAAAAGCTTGCTAAATCCAACAATAAGCTTAAGAAAAATATTGAAAATCATCTTGCAAAAATAATGGAATTACAAACTGAAGTTTGTAACTTGAAGGAAGAAAATGAAAAACTTACTTGAAGCTATAAATCAAGTGGTTGTATTTGTGCCTCTTCCTCTACAACTATAGACAAATATGAAATGCTGCAAAAAGTTTTTGATGAGTATAGATTTAATCAAGAAGAGAAATATATGCAGATTGTTTCAAAGAACAATGAGTTGATTGAGATCTTGGAAAAACTCAACAAAGGAAAATGTGATTTAAATGATATGTTGAGTGCTCAAAAACAGTTTGGTGACACTTCTGGATTGGGGTACAAAAAGAGTTTTAAAAATGTTTAAAAGACAACATTTGTGCTTCCAAAATAGAAGAAGAAGAAGAAGAAGAAGAAAAAGAAGAAGAAGAAGAAACCAAGATTCAATCAAAATAAGTTCTTTAGAAATTCATATAAAGTTATTATTTGTCACTATTGTATGGAGAGAGGACACACATCTTACCAATGTTTTGCAAGAAGATTCTATGTACCAAATGGTGAGTGTATTTGGGTAGAAAAGAAAAGGCAAACAACTAACCCCTTTGGACCCAACCTCAATCGGGTACCTCATCCTTTGAAGTGATTTGTTCTTTTTGTAGGTATGTCTTAGAGCAAGCTCTTCCGTATGGTACCTTGATAGTGGTTGCTTAAGACATATGACGGGTGACAAGTCCTTGCTCACAAATCTTACACTTAAAGATGGGGGCTATGTTACTTATGGAGACAACAACAAAGGAAAGTTAATAGGTGAAGGAAATATTGGTGACAGCTTGAACACAAAAATCAACAATGTATTCTATGTTGAAGGCTTGAAGCATAATCTACTAAGCATAAGCCAACTATGTGACAAAGGTTTTAAAATCTCTTTTAATCAAGATTGTTGCATCATATGTGATGGTAAAAGTGGAGAAGTAATCCACATTGGCAAAAGAAAAGGTAACATTTATTTACTTTCCATAGACCATGCATTCTTCCACAAGACTACATGTTTAATGAGTAAGTTAGATGAAACTTGGTTATGGCATAGGAGCTAGACACATTAACATGCACCATATGAATAACCTTATTAAAAAGGACTTAGTAATAGGCTTACCAAAACTTCAAATTTGAAAAGGACAAACTTTGTGATGCATGTCAAAAGGGGAAACAAACCAAAATCTCTTTCAAAGTAAAAATATTGTTTCCACCTCTAGACCACTTGAATTACTGCACATTGATTTGTTTGGTCCTTCTAGAACCATGAGTTTAGGTGGTAATTACTATGGACTTGTTATTGTTGATGATTACTCTAGATTTACTTGGACTTTGTTTTTGAAATCCAAGAGTGATGTTTTCCATGCTTTTAGAAAGTTGGCCAAACTAGTTCAAAATGAGAAAGGTTATAAAATTATCTCAATTAGAAGTGACCATGGTGGAGAATTCCAAAATGAACATTTTGAAAAATTCTGTGAAGAAAATGGAATTAACCACAACTTTTCAGCTGGTGTTGTGGAGAGAAAAAATAGATCACTTGAAGAAGGTGCTAGAACACTTCTAAATGAGACAAATTTACCAAAGTACTTTTGGACTGATGCAATAAGCACTGTTTTTTACACTTTAAATAGATTACTCATAAGACCCATTTTAAAGAAAACACCTTATAAGTTATACAAAGGAAGGAAGCCCAATATTTCTCATTTAAGAACTTTTGGCTGCAAGTGTTTTGTTTTAAATAATGGGAAAAAATCACTAGGAAAGTTTCTTGGATGTTCATTGCAAAGTAAAGCATATAGAGTTTTCAATAAAAGAACCATGTGCATGGAAGAATTTGTTCATGTAATTTGTGATGAATCTAACCCCTCAAAAGAAGAAAAAGATTGTGATGCAGATGCAGGTCAATTGGAAGAAAATGTCCACCTAGAGAAATTATCTATCAATGAGAAAAGTGAACCTAGTGCTGAAGCAATTCCATCAACTTCCAATCAAGAGCCAAAAGAGTGGGGAACTACAAAAGACCTCTCACTAGACAATATTATTGGAGAAGTTTCAAAGGGAGTCTCTACTAGATCTTCTCTTAGAAATTTATGTTGTCATATGGCTTTTGTATCTCAAATTGAACCTAAAGATATTAACCATGCCTTACAAGATGAACATTGGATGCATGCCATGCATGATGAACTAAATCAATTCAAAAGAAATAAAGTTTGGGAACTTGTTCCTAAACCATCATCAATTAAGCCTATTGGTACAAAAAGTGGGTTTTAAGGAACAAACTTGATGAAAGTGGAACCATAGTAAGAAACAAGACTAGATTGGTTGCTAAAGGTTACAACCAAGAGGAAGGCATTGACTATGAGGAAACTTTTACTCCAGTTGCAAGATTGGAAGCAATTAGGCCATTACTTGCATATGCATGCTTAATGGATTTCAAACTTTATCAAATGTATGTCAAAAGTACTTTTTTAAATGGTTACATATAGGAGGACATCTATGTTGAACAACCTCCAGGTTTTTCTGATTTTAAACATCGTAATCATGTTTATAAACTTAAAAAGGCCCTCTATGGTCTAAAACAAGCTCCAAGATCATGGTATGAAAGATTGAGTAAGTTCCTACTTAATCAATCTTTTGTAAGGGGCAATGTTGATAAAATCTTGTTCATCAAGAGGCATAAGGATGATATCCTATTGGTTCAAATATATGTTGATGACATTATTTTTGGTTCAACTAATCAAATGCTTTGTAAAGAATTTTCTGTAGCTATGCAAAATGAGTTTGATATGTCTATGATGGGAGAATTAACCTTCTTTCTAGGACATTAAGTTAAACAAATGAAGAATGGAACTTTCCTCAATCAATCAAAGTATTGCCTTGAAGTCATCAAGAAGTTTGAAATGGAGAAAAGCAAAGATGCTGCAACTCCAATGGCAACCTCAACATACCTTGATACAGATGAAAAAGGGAAGAAGGTGGATGAATCAAATTTAGTGGAATGATTGGTTCTTTACTATATTTGACAGCTAGTAGACCAGATATTATGCTAAGTGTTTGCTTGTGTGCAAGATATCAAGCAAATCCAAAAGAGTCTCACCTTACAGCTGTCAAAAGGATTATCAAATACCTCAAAGCAACACCCAAAGTTGGGCTATGGTATCCTAAGGGTGCACCAATAAATATTATTGGATATTCTGATTCTGATTTTGCAGGATGTATAATCGATTATTAGGCACGTATTAATCGATTAAAGTTGTTATGTTTTTCTGTTATAAATAGGAAATTACTTTGCTTTATTTTGGAATGTTGCATACTGATACCCATTGAGCCAAAACAGTTCTAAAAGCCTTTCTCAGTGTTTTCAAAGGATTTTTACATGCTTGCTCTAGTTCTACATTGATCATGAGATTGTGAGTCAATCTTGCCCAAGACCTCATTCAAGATTAAGGGAAGCTGATTCAATTTGTTAATTCAACCTGTGTTAATCCATCATTTGCATTGTTAATCATTGGATCATCAGGTTGTTTCTCTCCTCAATCTTTTTGAATTTTCATTTTGATTTTGGATGTAATTTTTAGTCTATTGTAATTAGGATTCTTGCTTGTAAACTAGAGATAGGGTTTCTCTAGGGGTTGTACTGAGTAGTGTTCTCAGTGGGTTTGTCTCTAAGAATCTAATAGTGTTTTAGATTTCTGTACTTTTTCTAGAGTTGATAAATGGAGACTTTGTAATTACTTGTAAGAACTGAAAATTTCAATAGTGGAACTCCATTCTAGTGTTGAGTGGAAGATAATTGAATGTAGTTTCATAGTGTTTGAAGTGAACCAGTATAAATCTTTTGTGTTTTGATTTTTATCTCTATCTTGATCATATTCTGTCAATCTTGATTGTTTGGTTTTGTTTATCAATTAACATTTTGAGCTATTGGACACCTTGAGCTGAGCATTTGATTGAATAAGGTTTCTTGGTTTCAAAAGTGATAAAGATGCTAAGGGAAACTCTGATTTTGTTTAAGAAAATTTTAATTTACCAAGCCTAACCAATTCACCCCCCTCTTGGTTAAGTGTGAAGTGTTCCTATATTCTACAAAAATGATTGTAACTAACTTTTGTTCATTTGAATGCAAATCAGAAAGAACCTCTTCGGTCTTATCAATGGCTTCTCAATGCTATTGTGGTGATTCTTCCTAGACTTATTTGAGATCTTTTTCATGGTGTCTTCCACCTTCATCCCTAACCTTTCTTCCATCTTCCATTGTCGTCCAACAAAGCTTTCTTCATCCATATTCACGTGAAGTGTTGATTGCATGTGTTCTTGAAAGTTGCTTGAAGATTGGGTTTCATTGCATGGTAGATTTGGGAAATTCAATGTCTAATGGGTTTATACATACATCACAAAGTCACAAAAATGTCTTCCTGCGATAATTGATTACAATTTGTGGTAATCGATTACTTGGCGCATTTTGGAAAACAAGACTTTCTGTGTTAATCGATTACGTGGTGATTTAATCGATTACTTTGCTCATATATCTTTTCCAGAAAGCTGAAGAACATTTTAATCGATTGATTTTGTTCTTAACCGATTACATTAGTGGTTTTAATCGATTACATTGACGATTTAATCAATTACATAGTTACAACAATTTGTTATAAATAGTTGTTGGGTCTTTTGAAAATCACAACACACTACTCTACGAAATTTTCATTGTTTTCAAAAGCCTTATGAAAGTGAGAAAGGATATTCTAAGTTCTGAAACTCTTGTCCCACAAATTCTAAATCTTCATGTTGCATTAAAATATTTCTTCTTGGGCAAGATATCAAAGAAGTTTTTTTGGAGAATAAGCTCTGAAATTTGTTTTCATCTCACACCTAATTGGTAAACCATATTCATTCATATTCATTGGATCATCAGGTTGTCTCTCTCCTTAACTTTGAGTGTAAATTTGTTTTTGAATTTCTGGTTGCTTTGCAACTATTACAAAAGTGTCTTAAAGCTTTTCTAGAGTAGGGTTCTCTAGAGGGAAGAGAAGAGAAGGGTTTTTCTTTGTCTTAGTCACTAGGATTCTAAAAGAGTTTTAGATTTTTGTTCTTAATCTAAAGTTGATTAAGGGTGATTGTTGTAAGCTTGTAAGAACTAAATTTTGTGAATAGTGGAACTCTAATCAAGTTTTGATTAGAAGAAACTGGATGTAGCTTCTTTTGTTGATAGGTGAACCAATATAAGTTCTTTTTTTTATTTCTTTCTTTAATCTTTTCTCAGTATCTTAATTTGTGTTTCATTTGGTGGATTCTTTATTGCTTAACAAGTGAAGCTTTTAGCAATTGTATTCTTAAGCTGAGTGGTTTGATTAATTGAAGCATTCTTGGTTTAATTGTGATAAAGATTCCATTACTATGATTCTTAAAGATTTTTAAAAGCCCAAGTTTAAACCAGTTCACCCCTCCTCTTGGTTATTGTGTGTGTTCATATTATTTTCATCTTTCTCTTCTTTCTTTAAAATTGCAACAACTTGGGACTTGATTTTTTTCGAGGAAAAACAATCATGTCAATGGTGTAACATCCCAATTTTTCGTGTGTGGTAGACAGTGTTATTGTTTTATAGTGCGATTGGGAAGTGTTTTAGAATGTTGAAATGGTAAAAAATGAGATGTTATCATAAGATACCTAGGCATGGTTAAACTCTTAAGTTTTAAGCTAAAGTCTATAAAGATCAAGGATAATTCAGAGAAAAATCTCTGGTCAAATAATGATCAACTTATTCATGACCTAGATGTTAATAATTGGATTTTGGTTTAGAAATAGAAATTATAAGCTGGAATAAAATTAGTAATTAATGTAAGTAAAGTTAGAAATTAAGTGGGGGAAAATTAAGGTTGATTAATGGTGATTTAAATTCCATGGAATTAGAAAAAGGACAATTAAGTCATAAGAGTTTAAAGTGAAGAGAATTTTTGTAAATGACTATATAACTAGTTTAAAAATAGAATTTTAGTTTAACTATTTGGTGACTAATTAAAGTGTTTAATTATATGATGTAGAATAATTAAAATAAGTTAGAGTTGTAACATCTTCAAAAATTACAACTCTAACTAACAAAGTAAACTCTGTGTTGTGTCATTTGTGCATGTTTGGATTTAATTTCACTACTTATATGTTTTTAATCATTGAATTCCATGTTGTGTGTGTGTTTGTGTGTATATAACGTATCAGTTTTTTAATCAAAGATTTGTAGCTCTTTCAGCATTGGTGGCATCGTCAACAAAAGAAAAGTTTGCTGAAAATATGCGGATAATCTTTCTGGATCAGTATTCTTGATTAGTTTTGGATGAATTTTGAACCAAAGTCTAACCTGATCTAGATGAGTCTGGGAATGATCAAATTGAGACCACCATTTTACTAAGAAATATGAGTTTGGAGATGATCCATTTCCTGCAGACTTACATTTCTTCAGCGTAGGAAGTTGTCCTTTGGTAGTGACACTTCCATAAACATATCGCCACTAGAAGATCCAGGTGAGAGATATTTTACTGAAGAAATGTAAGTCTACAGGAAATGGATAATCTCCAAACTCATATTTCTTAGTAAAAGCTGTCACACACACACACATGTGTGTGTGTGTGCGTGTGTGTGCGTGTGTGTGATTGATTTAGTAAAGCTTGACGGAGAAATAGAAATTGTCTGAGCTAGATTTCAATCTGCGCAAGAATTGCATTGTGCATTTAGTCACAGCGTAATTTTTCTTTGTATGAGTGGACTCTGCGCAAGGTTCACTTTGAGTACAAATATGCCAAGGGAGGTTAGCACACTAATTTAGGACGTTAGCACACTAATCTAGAAGATTAGGATAAGATTTACCAACTTTAGCAAAAGTAATTTTACCATTTTTGGCAAAACTCTACTTTATCACTTTATAGTTAGTGTTGGAAAAGTGCAAGAAGCCATATAAGTCATGGTTGAGCTCGTGGAGATCAACTCAAGGGCTGTCCAAGCTACCAATTAGTCATATTAATGGTCATTTAAAGTGCTTAGATTAAGAAAATAAGGATTAGGCCTTGCAATTCCATTTGTCCAAGCATTTCACCTACAATAAGTGTTGTTTTTTAAAAGCTAAAGCCTTGGCCAATTCTCCCATTTTGATGAAACTTTAAAGGAAAGAGGAGACCATATTTTTCTTCTTCTTCCAAGTTTTACCAAGTGTTCTCAATCCCTTATTCCATCAAGCTTAGGTAAGTGACCTTTATTTTCAACTCTAAGCTTGATTTTCACTTCATTTTCTTGCTCTATTCTCACTTGTAGTTTCAAAACCTTATTTTGCACTCTTGAAGGTTGGAAACTTGAATCTGAACTCCCTCATTCTTCCTTCTAAATTTTGGAGCCTACAAGAGGTAAGGAGGGTCTCTCCAATTCTTGAACCATACGCTTGTTGTTGAATTTCCTTGAACATGTTATTGCTTTGAAATTTTCGAGCTTGTTGTCATGTCCTGAATCTATGTGTGAGTTGTCTTCCTTGAGGTTTTTTATGCCAAAATTGAGTTCTTTGTATGCTAAAAACATAGAGTTAGCCTAAAATTGCACCCAAATCGGATTTCTCTAGCAAAACTTACAAATAAAACAAGTTTAAGAATCTTTAGTAAAATGAAAAATTTGTCACAAATTTGGACTATGTTACAAAGTATGGATTTTATTATAAAATTTACCTCAAAAATGAGTTTTTTAGGTTTTAAAATGTAGGGTAGCATATAAGATTTGCAAAAATCTGACTCCCAAAGCACCGAGAGCACTAAAAATAAGTTAAGGGCAAAACTTTGAAAAACCAAGCAACAGAGAGATTTTAGCCAGTAGATGGCTTAACTTTGAAATTACTGCCTCCGTATAAATTATCTTAGAATTATTTATTTTCTAGAACTGCTGATTTATTTACTACTATATTGCTGAGATAAATGTAAGATATGATGAATGATGCATGTTCTAAAATTGTGATGATTCCTTGCTGATAAAATTACTAAAATGTGTGCCTATATTTTATTATGATAAGACTGGCAAAGTGTGAATGTAACGACCTGCCTCGTCGCTACAATATCACTAACTCTTGATCGTGCAAATCTCAATTTTAATAAAAACTCCATTAATTTGATTATGAAAATGGTAGTAAGTTTTTCGCAATAATACAATCATCATACACACGATACAACTACAATAATTAAATACATATGTATACATATACTATATCAATACTCATCATTCACCTGTTTAGAACTTAATTTAGTTTTTACATGTAATTACAATTCAAAATATACATGTCTACAAAAAGGATTAAGGGACTAACTATGAAAGAGTTAATTAACAAAACACAACTCTTTCCAAAAAGAGGTCCAACGTCATCACGTCAGCTTGGTGGCTCCAACAAAAAGAAGATCTCTCTCCAAGGTCACCTATTGTTGCTCATCTACTCCCACGAACGAAAGTTCGCGATCATCACAGGTACCAACCACACAGTACAACAAATGCAAGGGTGAGTTTATTACATAAAAAACCAACAAACATCAGATAGTAGCAATTGGTAAGGAAACAACATTAACAATCATTATCATTACCAAAAGTCCATCAGTCCAATACACACACTCGACAAACCCATCATTCGATTACACATTCAACAAAAACAATCATCCAATGTATTCCACAACTCAAATAATCATGTTTAGAATGATGTATGTAACACCTCATTTTCTTTTTTATTGTTTTAGGATTAGGAAATTAAAATTCATTAGCTTTAAAACTTTGATATATATATTGGGATAAAAATCAATTTAAGATATGCCAAAGTAATGATCAAGATCCTAGTAGTTTTCTTATATCTATGAACTAAATAGATGTTTTTCTTAAAATGGTTTAGTGTTTCTACAAATTAGA
>PYAF01000974.1:15293-26475 GCA_007407185.1 Glycine tomentella | reverse complement strand
AGAAAATCCTATATTCAGGTTCCCACAAATTTCTGAAGTCTTCTTGGTCATTTTTGACCTAAGGGTATTTTGGTAATTTCACCACTCTAAGGACCTATTGGTCATTTTTGAATTTGTCCTAGGACATTATAGTAATTTCTCCTAGTAAATATATCATTAAAATATCTAGGGATACATTGGTCATTTCCAGAATTGTTCAGGGCAAAATTGTCATTTTACCTAGGGACATAAACGTCATTTCTGAAATTGTTCAGGGGCGTTCTTGTCATTTTGCCCTAAATTTTCTACTGCCTTTCATTAACATTTTACTCTTAGTAATTGTCTGTAATTCCCTAAATTTTGGAGTGTTACATTTATCGTCGCTCACTTCAATCATAGTCATAGCACAACCATAGGCTTGATCATATTCTCTAGTTTCCTCAGATAAGGAACACAAAATGCATGCACAATTAATCAAAAGGTCTTTTAAGCTTGTAACTTGGCATGGCTTAAGGGTAGGGAAAATTTTTGGATAGTAGCTAAGTCAAGACTGGATTCAGATCGAATTTCCCAAGTCTATTGCCCTTTTTGTAAGTTTCCCTTCAAATCTTTTCAGACTGACAAACCCATTTTATTCTTTTTATCTTCAATTCTTTTCTTTCTGGTGGATTCTTTTTATTTTATTCGAGTAAACACAATATATCCACCAGCTGGTATTTCAGACTTGTTCTCTCCCAATTGGACCATTCACTAGATTTGGATTTTGCCAGCCTTGTTCTGTTGACTTCTTTCATCTAACCCAGAATTGTCTTCTTGGGTAACTTTGTCTTTCCTCTTACCTTTCTGATTTTCATGGTGAGAAATTATCCTTGTTATTCATCAGTGGACTTTACTCTTTCTTCCTCCAGCCTCAAATAAGGTAGTTCAGGACAAGTTCCAGATGTCAGGTATATGAATGAAAAAGCTTAAGCTCAAAAGGGTAGCAAATGGAAAACTGAAGGTGGGTCAATTTGGCCCTGGCTTTAAAGAATGAACTGACTTAATCATATCAGAAAATACATGCATCCAGAGAAACCGAGCAAGTTCTAGAGTACCATCAAAGTGAAAGCTCTCAGAAAACAATTATTTGTGTATAGGCTCAAAAACTCACCAGTTATGGCTCAAGAAAACTCTGTTAATTTCATCTCAATCGCCATTTCCTGCTTCAACATGAACATCAATATACCAACAAATACAATTCCAATCATGATTCATGCAAGCCATGCTGTGTTTCATTTCACTCATGCTTCTAACGAAGATGTCCAATTCACTACTGATTCTAAAGTTTTCACTCTGGGAAAAATGTGATATGTTTCAAACCTTTATTCAACAATATTAGACGAACAACTAATGAAATCTAGTAATCTAAAATTCTCTGTTAGACGTCATTTGTTCTTTGACTGTGCAATTTTTCAAATAATGCTTATGCGTCCATTCCCAGATTTAGGAAATTGTTGTCCCCAGCAATTACTAACAAGGTCACAGCGCCATTGAAACACACAACTCCATGTGCATTATTTGTGAATCGCAATTCAACCGAACATTAATCCAAATAGAAGAAATTAAATCAAATCATAGACCCTACTATATGTGTATATATATATATATATATATATATATATATATGCATCAATAATCTAAATGTTTTAAGTGCAGAATTATAAAAATACTGAATTTTAAAGAAACGGGAAAAATAAGAAAAATAAATTGGTCCTGACAAATCACTCCTCACTCCTCTCCCTCTCTCATATCATCTTCGGCCTCAGCTGCCTGAGATGGTTCAGGAAGGACTGTGGCTGGCTCTGGAACATCTGAGGGTCCTGGAGGAGTAAGAGCTACTGGTGATGGAGACCTGCGGACAACTGGTGGTAGGGGCTGTGTAACGACTGGTGAAGGTTGAGGCTGGTAGTCAGAAGTATCAATACCCCGCTGTCTGCAGAGGTCTTCCAGCATCCGTGTCTGGTATGTGAGCTGAGTCCTTATGAACATCTGTAGAGATAAATAACTAGAAGAGTCCTCATAAAGGAGCTCATGTCTAGGTGGCATCTGTAAGGTAGAAGAAGAAGAAGGAGGAACGGCCTGTGGTGGTGGTGCTTCAGGTGCTAGCGGTTGAAGATCCTCAGGGTCAGGCACTGCACGAGGGCTCCTCATCGCAAGTTCTTCAGGCGTTAACTTTGACGCACGGATGATTTGTTCCTCTGCAGCGCCCTTCATTGCGTTAAGATATGTCTTGTGACTCATGAGGGAACCAATCTGGACGTCCATAGGTTCGTCATTTGGGATGTCAACCCCAGCTTGGAGACATAGATGAGAGACTAAGGATGAGTGGGCTAGCCATGATTTGCTGCTAGCGTCCTGAATTATGTGAAGAAGGCGGTTAGATAAAAGATTGGCAATGTAAAGATTACCTTCACCTCGGAGGACGTATAAAAGGCATGCACGTTCGACATTCACATCAGTCAAATTAGTGGAAGGAATGACTGTGTGGTTTACAAATTGGTGCCAGAACGCCGCATCACCCACTAGATCATGCTTCCTCATCTTCTCTGGAATGTAATCCAAGCCTACTTTTGTTTTTCAGCCAGTGTATAATCTAGTAATCCCATGCCGGATCTGATCAGCTAGGCGAGGCACCTCATCCCTGTACATCTTAGTAAATATGTTGGGTTGCATGCTCATGAAGAGGTGATGAAACTCACAGCAAGAGAATGGAGAGTAGCTGGTGTCCAGGAATTTCTCTATGGTCCTGTCATCAAAAGGAATAAGGACCCCTTGCACCCAGCTAACCCTCCTGGCAGCAACTGTGGCTGGATCGACATTTGCCAAGAATTCTTTTAAAATCAGGCTGGAACTAGGCGCCGGAAAGCTAACGAGTTGTTGCCACTGCCGCCTAATGATGACTTCCCGGATAGGGTTACCTTCAGGTAAGGTCTCCCACATAATCTTCTTCTCTGGAATAATTTTCTTGGGCATGTACCAAGTGTCAAACCGCTCCTGACACTCTACGGAGTGGAACCAGGCTTCGTCATATTCAGAAATTCGCGCCCGTTTACTGCCACCTGCTGCAGTGCTCTTCTTCTTTCCTTTGGCCACCTGTTTTCCCTGAAACTCAGAACAAAATCCATATATATACAGGATGCAGTGGCTCAATTCCCAGATTTCTTCCTTTCATTGGGTTAGACCAAACAACAACACTTATACAGGATCAATTTCAAACACAAGTTGTTTGTCGTTCAAATATTCTAATCTATTATGCAGTTGGAGTCATAAAACACAGTGTTAGCAATCAGTTATATATAAAAACCCCAACAGATCTCAGACACTTGTAATTCTAGATCAAATATACAAGCCAAGCTACAAGTATCAGAGAGTATTTAGCATTTCAGTAGGAATTACCACTGTGGATTCCCAGATTTAGAACAAGATCAATCACAGAATAATTATCAGCAAGTTCAAAATTTCAGCCAAACATGCACAAGGATTAGAATCAACTTGACTGATTGTATTCACAACATGAGATTAGCCTCAATGATTCCCAGATTTGGATCATTACATGTGCCAAGCAATACATAATCTAACTCTTTGATTCAAGCACTAATCCAAAATTACCAATTTGACTGGGAAACAACACGCACATTATGATAGAGGATGAATAGCACAATCTGAATTCCCAAATTTAACTCAGTGAATGTCTCTAAATCATCTAATCCTAAATTATCATGGACATAGTTCCAACAATTCAGGATCAAGCATCAAAACAGATATCACATCCCAATCATCAAGGCAATGTTGGTACAGTTCATGTTCAAGGCTTAGTTCCAAATCCTAAGCAAAACACTAATTAATTCAATTTTACATCCACTAATATCACCAAATATCAGATAGGTCAATCATGTCATCATGCATTCATCAATTTACAAAGTGGACATGCTATATATACTTAGGGTCTGAATCATATGCAAGCAATTAAATGGACCCTGCAGAATAGATTTCCCAATGGTGCTCTAGATTCCCAAATTTAAACCAGTATATCATGAGTACAGCTTCAATCAATAATGAACTCAATCTTGGTTTACCCAGGATGTGGGGCAAGCATATTTCACCAGTTCAAGCACAAAATAGACATATATACAATCACCATCAAGTCAATGTGTCAAAAATTTACCATTCAAGTTGCTGAAACAAAATCATAGTGGCCCATTAAAAGTTTTGAGTTCAATTCCTTAGCCCAAATTAACATCTGTGTTAAGCCAAACATGAGTGACAGTAAAAACATACCAACAACAGAGTTCATTTATCAGTCCTACAATTATGTTCAGTACCATCATTATGAAAGATCAAAATCTCTATAGGTAATAGCAGTGGACAAGTTTAATTCATTTCCTGCCCTAAGGATTGGCCATGAGGCTCATCAGAATTCAAAGCAAGAGAACCTAAGCAATAGGATTCAAGTAACTAGTGGCTTGGTGAGTACCACTGCTAACCATTATGCAAAACAAATTTAGTTTCAGAAAGCTTACCTTATCTCCAGCCATTACAGAAATTGTGAGTTGGGTTCCCTTATGTTCGATCTTTTCAGAGAGAAAAATTGAGAGGCTTGGAAGATATTGAGATGGACTGAGATGGATGGAGATGAATGAAGGTTGTGTATATAATAGTGATGAAGAGGCACTGATTGGGGCAGAAATAATGGTGATTGGGAGCAATGGCTGCCGTTAGGGAGAGTTTCATGGAGGAGCAGAACCTGCGATTTGACTGATTTAAATTAAAAACATTAATCGCGACCTCGCGCGATCAGCGGCGATAGTGGCGCGACTCGCGCGGCTCTTCCCTGAAAGGGCTGTCCTCTCGACTTCTTCGCGTGATCCGCACGGTGGTTCACGCTAGTAGTGTGGATCAGCAAAATCTGGAACAATGGATTCAACCTTGTCACGCTGATAGCGTCACTGATGGCGCGAATCGCATGGATTTGCAATGAAAGGTCTTCAGGCTCGAATCTTCCACGCGATTCGCGTGACCAGTCACGCGATTAGCGTGAAAAATGGGCATGAGGCACCAATTGATGGCGCTGTTAGAGCCGATTTTCACGCTAATAGCGTGGAGGACCCGCCTTGAATGAGACATGATTCCATATTTGCGCGGTTGGCGCGATACTTGGCGCTATTAGCGCCACTTGTCGCGCTATTGGCGTGGGTTCTGGCGCGATCCGCGCGGTGCCTTTGATTGTTCTTTTTCTTTCATTTTGAATTGCTTTTTGTTTTTATTCACTAACTAAAATGTCTGATGCCTAAAAGTGACTAAAAATTAACATGCATAAATCTAAATCAATTGCTATTGAAATTTAAAAGAACTTAAGTACCTATGTATTTACATCAAATACCAAGATCTCAGGAAGGATCCCAAGAATTGCTCATTTTATGTCTTGAGCCAGACGCTTCCTTCTTGCTAAACCTCTGTGGAATGAAGTGGAACAGAAACCGTGTTTCTGTCCACATCCCCTCCGAAATAATGCTTTAATCTGAAGCCATTTACTTTGAAAGCTCTGTCACTATCCAAGGGGGATATTTCCACTGTGCCATAAGGAAAAACTTCTCGCACAAGGAATGGACCGGACCATCGTGACTTTAGCTTACCTGGGAAAAGTCGCAGGCGAGAATTGTATAACAGCACTTGTTGGCCAGGAACGAACTCCTTTGGGCGGATTTGATTGTCATGCCACCTCCTTGTCTTCCCTTTGTAGATCATGGCATTTCCATATGCAGCTAACCTGAACTCATCCAATTCATTTAACTAAAGTAACCTTTTTTCATTAGCTTTTGACAGTTCAAAGTTTAAAAACTTAGTTGCCCACATGGCTTTGTGTTCTAGTTCAATAGGGAGATGGCAAGACTTACAGTAAACAAGCTGAAAAGGAGAAATACCTATAGGAGTTTTGAATGCAGTCCGGTAAGCCCACAAGGCATCATCAAGCTTTTTAGACCAGTCCTTTCTAGATGTCCCCACAATCTTTTCTAAAATTCTTTTGAGTTCTCGGTTAGAGATTTCTACCTGGCCGCTTGTCTGAGGATGATACGGGGTAGCCACTTTGTGTTTGACTCCATACTTGGCTAGCAAGCCATCAAATTGCTTGTTACAAAAATGAGTCCCTCCATCACTGATTTTGGCCCTTAGCACCCCAAAGCGGGTGAAAATGTTCTTCCTCAAGAATGAAACCACCACCTTTGCATCATTGGTGGGCAAAGCTGCTGCTTCAACCCATTTGGACACATAATCTACAGCAACCAAGATGTATTGATTGGAGAATGATTTAGGGAAGGGTCCCATGAAATCAATCCCCCACACATCAAACAGCTCAACTTCTTGGATGTTGTTCAATGGCATCTCATCTCTGCAAGAGATATTACCTGTTCTTTGACAGCTATCACACTGCACAACAAAGTCTTTGGCATATTTAAAGAGTGTTGGCCAATAATAGCCACATTGCAAGACTTTTTGTGCAGTTCTATTTCCACCAAAATGGCCTCCATAATTAGAGGAATGACAGTGCCATAGAATATTCGGCACTTTGGTTTCAGTTACACATCTGCGGATAACATTGTCAGTGCATTGAAAATATAAGAAAGGGTTATCCCAGAAATACCTTCTTGCATCATGTAGAAACTTCTTTCTTTGCTGCCAATTAAAGTCTTCAGGAATAATGCCAGCAGCTTTAAAGTTTGCCATGTTTGCAAACCATGGACTGAGTTGCACTGCAAGCACTTGCTCATCAGGAAAAGATTCATTGATTTCTATCTCTGGTCCATCCTGCAAATCCTTTTCCTGAATCCTAGACAAGTGATCAGCCACCTTATTTTCCACTCCTGCTTTGTCTCTGATTTCCAGATCAAATTCCTGCAACAATAAAATCCAACGCAACAAGTGTGGCTTTGCATCCTGTTTGTTAAGCAAGAATTTAAGAGCTCCATGATCAGTGTAAATAATAACCTTAGAACCTACTAAATAGGAACCGGAATTTGTCTAAAGCATATACTACAGCTAGCATTTCTTTTTCAGTGGTGGCATAATTAACTTGTGCCTCATTTAGGATTTTACTAGCATAGTATATGACATGTAAACGCTTTTCTTTTCTCTGTCCTAAAACTGCACCTACTACATAAGCACTAGCATCACACATAAGTTCAAAAGGTAAATTCCAATCAGGAGCTATCAAAACAGGTGCAGTGGTGAGTTTGTGCTTCAAGGTGTTAAATGCCTCAAGACAAGCTTCAGTGAAGCAAAATTCAGTGTCTTTCTCCAGCAATTGGCTAAATGGCTTTGAAATCTTGGAGAAATCCTTGATGAACCTTCTGTAAAAACCTGCATGGCCTAAAAAACTGCGAACACCATTCCCATTAATAGGAGGAGGTAATTTTTCAATTAGTAATAATTTAGCTCTATCTACCTCAATTCCCATTTCCGAAATTTTGTGGCCTAGAACAATGCCTTCCCTTACCATGAAGTGACATTTTTCCCAGTTCAAGACTAAATTTGTTTCTTGACATCTTTTTAAAACTTTAGCTAAATTAGCTAAGCATGAAGTAAAACAGGAGCCAAAAACAGAAAAGTCATCCATAAATACCTCAAGGCCGTTCTCTACCATATCAGAGAAAATAGATAGCATGCATCTCTGGAATGTGGCAGGTGCATTACAAAGTCCAAATGGCATTCTTCGATATGCAAACACCCCAAATGGACATGTAAAAGCTGTCTTTTCTTGGTCTTCTGGTGCTACTGGGATTTGATTATACCCAGAGTATCCATCTAAGAAGTAGTAGTAGTCATGACCAGCTAGTCTTTCAAGCATTTGGTCCATGAAAGGGAGTGGAAAATGGTCTTTCCTAGTTGCATCATTCAGTCTCCTGTTGTCAATGCACATTCTCCATCCAGTAATGGTTCTTGAGGGGATCAAATCATTATTGTCATTTTGAATGACTGTTATTCCCCCTTTCTTTGGAATGGTTTGGACCAGACTTACCCAAGCTGTGTCTGAAATAGGATAGATCATACCTGCATCTAACAGCTTGACAACCTCTTTTGATACCACTTCTTTCATTGTAGGATTGAGTTTCCTTTGTGGTTGTCTTACAGGTTTCACATCACTTTCCATAAGAATTTTATGAGTACAAAAGGAAGGATTTATACCTTTCATGTCAGAGATGGACCAGCCAATGACTGTCTTGTGCTCCTTAAGTACTTTCAGTAGCTTCTCCTCTTCATGCCATTCCAGCCCTCTATTTATGATGACTGGATATGTTTCTTTCTCACCTAAGAACACATACTTCAGATGTTCAGGTAGTTCTTTCAACTCAACCTTAGGTGCTCTAGCTGGAATATCATCTTCTTTTTTCTCCAGCTCTTCTAACACAGGTTCACTGGTTTCTGGTGTGTTTTCCTGGTATGTAGTTTGTAATTCTGCAGCAATTTCTGTTGCTGCACTGTTTTCTGCTTCTGCTGCATTTTCTTCCTCTAGTGCTGATGAAATATCTACTGTCATACCTACATAAATTTCATTATCCAATACATCCAGCCTAAAACAATCATGTTCATCAGCTGGATGCTTCATGGCATCAAATACATTAAAAACAACAGATTCATTATCCATTCTTAATTCTAACTTTCCCTGCTCTACATCAATTAAGGCTCTAGCAGTTGCTAAAAATGACCTTCCTAACAGCAGAGGGATTTCACTTTCACCCTCCATATCTAAAACAATAAAGTCTGCAGGAAAAATGAATTTATCTACTTTCACTAGAACATCCTCAATTACCCCTGATGGTTTCCTTAATGAACGGTCTGCTAATTGCAAGGAAACTCTAGTGGGTTTTAATTCAGAGATACCTAGGGACTTACACATTGACAATGGCATTAGATTTATGCTAGCCCCTAAGTCACATAGTGCCCTCCCTACATTGATATTTCCTATGGCAATAGGGATATTGAAACTTCCTGGGTCTTTCAATTTTGGAGGAAGCTTCCTCTGAATGATGGCACTGCACTCTTCAGTAAGTGCTATGGTCTCACAATCCTGCAGCTTATGTTTCTTATACAAAAGTTCTTTTATGAATTTTGCATAGTTAGGCATATTAGATAATGCCTCAGCAAATGGAATATTAATGTGTAACTTTTTAAACATATCTAAGAACTTGGCAAACTGCTGCTTTTGGATTTGTTGCTTTGTCTGCACTAGATATGGAGGTTTCTCAAAGCGAGAAAAATCCCATTGCTTCTTCGGAGGTGCAGAATTGTTCTCCTTGGAACTTTCAACAGCTTTTTCTTCTTCTGTGGTAGCTGCTGTGTTTTCTTTTTCAGCTTCCTTTCTACTCACCTTAGGCTTTTCTTGTGGGTTGAGTACCTTCCCACTTCTGGTTGTAATTGCCTTTGCATGTCCCTTGGGTTTATCAATGTGTCACTGGGGAACTGTCCTGGTGATCTCTCAGCCAACTGCTTTACCAGCTGACCAATCTGGTTTTCCAGATTTCTTATGGAAGCATCTTGATTTGTCTGGTGAGCTCTGGTTTCATTTATGAAGGCATTGGTAGCCTGAATGTGTTCAATTGTTGTTTTGGACAGCTGCAACACCACTTTCTCCAGTTCAGACATCTCCTTGTTGGGAATAGCTGGAGGTTGCAGATAGTTGTTAGACTTATAGTCTAACCCGCCTCCTTGGAATTTTCTCTGATAGTTATTTCCCGAAGCAAAGTTGTGATTCCTCTGATATGGCTGCTGCTGTCTCTGGTCATTCCAAATTCCATTAACTTGCACTCAAACAAGAATAGGACATTCATTAGATTCATGCTCACCTTGGCAGTACTCACAACTGATGCGGGGCAAATTGTTGCTGGATGAAACTTGGGCTGCAGAGACTTGAAGTCTGTCTATTTTCTCAGTTAACTTAGCCAGCTGTTGGGCTAAGATTTTCTGCTCTACAAGCATGGCATCATTGCTGGACAGTTGAATTGGTTCCCTCTTTGGCTGAATTGTGATACTCTCATTTTCGTTTCTAGCCAAAGAATTAATCAGCTCATAGGTTTGAGCTGCAGCTTTTGACCTTATTGTACCCCCTGCTACAACATTAACAATCATGCGTGATTCAGGAGTCATACCATTAAAGAAAATACATACCTGCTTACCCACAGGCATGTCATACTGCGGGCATCTCCTGATTAATTCCTGGAATCTGCTCCAGGCAGCACACAGGGTTTCCTTTCCATTCTGAGTGAAGTTGGTAATTTCATTTACCAACCTGTTGTATTTGTCCATGGAGAAGTATTGAATAAAAAACCTTGAGACTAAGTCATCCCAAGTAGTGATACTATTTGATGTTTGTCTGTTCAGCCATCTCAGTGCATTTCCCTTAACAGCAAAAGGGAATAGGCTTAATCTTATAACATCATCTGAAACCCCTTGGTGTCTGATAGTGTCACAGATTCTCAAAAATCTGTCAATGAAATCGTGAGGGTCTTCAAAGTCTTCTCCACCAAACTGACTGCGTTCCACCAATGCAATCAATGAAGGATTAATGTCAAAGTGATTTGCTTGTATTGATGGTCTCACAATGCTGGAGTTTGGTCTTGTGAACATAGGAGCCAGAATATCCTCCATTAGTTCATCCTCTGGTCTCCGCTGATTATTTCTTTCTTCAGCCATCTCTGCCTCTGACTCTAATTCAGGAATCGAATCAAAGTCAAAGTTTTCAGCTTCTCTCCTTCTTTGTCTGGCTAGCCTCCTTCTTACAGTTCTCTCTATCTCAGGATCGTACTGTAAATTCTCAGGATTAACTGAACCTCGCATAAACTCAGAGAAGCGATTAGTAACAAAAATTCCAATTCACAAAGATTAAAATTACTACAAAAATCAGTTTATCAATCCCCAGCAACGGCGCCAAAAACTTGTTGCGAAAACGGCAAGTGTACCGCTCGTTTCAAGTAATAAAGTAGGTAAGTAGAGTATCGTATCCACAGAGATTGATACTGATTTCACAATAATTTGCGATCTAAGCAATTGGAAGGAAAAAGAATGATTTTTGAAAGAATTGTTGTTGTGTTGAATGATTAAGTAGATGCAGAATTTCAAGAGAATTAAAATTGCAAGTAAAGTGAGTTGTAACCAATGGATGAAATAATTG
>PYAF01000974.1:0-15193 GCA_007407185.1 Glycine tomentella | reverse complement strand
CTAATTTAGCTAATCCCTAATCCCTTAGTGAATTAACCCTTTAACCTGAATCAAAAACCTAATTCCTTAGTGAATTCTATCAAGTTAAGCATTTAAAAGAATATATTATAAAGTTCTGCAACCACGCATCCCTATCCCTAGGTAATGAACAATTGTTATTTTACTCATGTCAGTAATTAGAACCCCAACATCCCTATTGTGAATCCTAATCCCCAGAACTTAAATAGAATGGCCAATTCTAAGAAAGAATATAATCATTAAGAACAGAGTAAAATAAAGCAATCATAACAATCTCATTCAATACCAGTTAAATTACAGAGGAGTTCACATTGGTTCTTGGCCTAACCACAATACAGAATTTAGCCTGACATAACCATCAAGAACACCAAAGCATACATAGAAGACATTATTCTGCAGTAAACCCTAGCTTTGATTCTATGTAGGAGTGATTTCCAAAGGTTTTTCAAGCTCTTCAGTGTTGTAAAAGATCCCTTTTTCAGTCTAAAAGCCTTTCTTTTATATTTGCTTTCAGGGTGGTTTAATTCCAGTAAAAAAGCCTCCTTTCCTCTGCATTTTCAAGCTATATATTGCAAATAAAGGAAACTGAATCGTCTCCACGCGGATCGCGCGGAATTCTGCGCTGATCGCGCGGATAACAAGAGCTGAAGGCTGATCCTGAATGTCTGACGCTACTCGCACTGCCTTTCACGCTGACCGCGTGAACCATTCGACTTCATGGCCGGAGTCGCGCGGGTATTCACGCTGATCGCGTGATGTCTTCGAAATGAAGGTTGGTTCTGAACATTTGACGCGATCCGCGTGGAACGTCACGCTAATCGCGTGAAGCCTTCGAAACTGGGACTTCTTCTTTTTAGCTTTTGCTTCTCCTCTTTGTGGCCCTGAAATCATACTTTGGTGATGAATGAGATAAAAATAAATATATTTAACAAACTTAACTATTTCTAATCTATATTCCTAATTATTCAATTAATTTATAACCTAAACTAGCCTAAAACTAAGATGTGTTAGCCACACATCAAACCCTTTACAATAGCATCAAATAACAAAAATTACAAAAATGAAATTACACTTAAAGATTATGGAGAGAAACAACCTGATGATCCAATGAATATGAATGCATATGAGTTAAGAATCAAGGTTGAATGTAGAAACAGATTTTCAGAACATACTCTCCATTACTCTTTTGAAATCTCTTGCCCAAGAAATCATTCAATACCCATGAGGATTAAAGAGTGGGACAAGAAGTAAACTCAGAAAATCACTTTAGAACTTTGTGAAGGCTTATGTGTATTCAGAAATTTCGAAGTATTCAAGTTAAGTTTCAAGCCAAGCCTTCCTTCTGTGTATAACAAATTTTAATAACAACCTGTAATCGATTACGCGCGCCCAATAATCGATTAAAATGAGCCATGTAATCGATTAAATTACCACTTAATCGGTTAAAGTGTTCAAGGCTGAATTCTGGGTTTCACAACGAACAAGATAATCGATTAAACCGAGTTGTAATCGATTAAAGTAGTGAAGTTTTATATCTAAGTCTCTTGTGTAATCAAGACAGTGAAGCAGGCTTTTTCAAATAGCCTATGTAATCGATTACAATGTTTGGTAATCGATTAACTTAGTGAAAACATGATTTTCAAGATAGCTTGCGTAATCGATTACTATAAATAGTAATCGATTAAAGCAACAATGTATTACTTTTGATTTACACTATGTAATCGATTACAAGAAATGCGTAATCGATTAATATATTCATTAAAGTTTTTCCAGGTTTAAACACGAACCAAATAATCGATTAATCCGTGATGTAATCGATTAAAATGTTCATCAAAGTTTTCCCAGTTTTAAACATGAGCTAAATAATCGATTAATCTGTTGGGTAATCGATTAAAACAGTGAAATTACATTTTTCCAAAAACATTACTCATTTAGTTCTTTTTCTAAATAGCTTTGATTCTTTGATAAAACACTAAAGCATGTAAATGATTATATGCATGCAAATGCAAGGATCGACATATTTGCTTCTCATACACTTCAATTTGGATTTCAATCTTCAAGGCATGTGAAAAACTCAAAACATTCTTCTAAATTAAAAGCTTCATTCTTCTAGTTGCTCCCCCTATATCCAACATTTTTTAGTCAATCAAATTTAGAGTTTATCTATTTTAGTCTCCCAAATTAAAATTTGTCTTTTTTAATGTCAAATTTAAAAAATTTTATTTTTGTGCTTTGACAAGATGGTATTGACAAAGTCGAGGACATGATAGTTACTTTCACAATTTGTGGTAATTTTAGCTGTCAAAATTTGATTTTTAAATTTTTAAATTTGAAAAAAAAATCGGACGAATCTGACTGAGCTAAAATTTGAAAAATAAACCACCAAAATTAATTAAAGCAAAAATGAAAAACGTAATGCCCAAACACTACCTCAATATCTCATCATTGTACCCACTATCATCTTCTAGTGCATCGTGGATCATTTTTTTTTATTTGTTGACAATATGTAAATTTTTTTACATTGATAATAAGGGTTGGTCAAAACCAAAAGATCGGAAAGTACTAAATTGTGTGGCATAACTGTACTAAATTACCAAAAAATAGTTCGCCCGAATCGAATAGGAAAACATTTGGACGTACTGAACCAGACTAATTTTTTATTCCTTGAATTAGATTTAAAAAGTTCAAACTAAAGTGTGATTTCAACTAGACCAAACTAAAATTTGGACTAAACAAAACTGTTTTTGTTCTTTAAATTGAACCAAACTGCTTTAACTAATCCCATTTGACATGGATAACAACATTAAATCCAAAAAAAACATTAAATCTAATAATAACTTTATATTACCTTTTCTTTAATAAAAAGGTAAGCATTCCTTAAAAAAACATCAAAAAGTAAGTTGACTAGTTAACACTATAAAAGGCGTTTGCTAGGCGGATCTAGCATTTAAGTGGTTTAAGGGAAACACTAGAAAGAAATTGCTATAGTAGTTAAAATATTATTGATAAATTTAACTAAATAAGATACTTTTAATAGAAAAGGACATTTAAGCCCTTCGATTAAATTTCATTAAACATCACCCCAAAAGGTGTCGTCGATACTGTAGTCTCTCCCCACACCCTCATTGTCCTAATAGATTTGGGCTTGGTGAGGGAATTGGGAAGGGGAACCTTCATGCCGGAACAACCAAACTAATCCGCACCAAAATCAATCTGCCTTCCCGTCCTGGTCCGATCTCTTCTCTGTCGTCCCCACCTTTCCTGTTGACGATCTCCAAGCTCGCGTCACCCTCCTCTATCGGCATCCTCACGCGTCGGAGCTCCTCTCCTTCAACGACATGATCCTGATGCTCCGCATGGAGATCACCACAAACATCCCGAATTACAAAGATCTCCATCCCCAAGCTCTGATCTTTTTCCCCTTCCATTTCCCCCACAAGCTCTGATCTTTTTCAGAACCCTTCGATGCGGCTCGTGTTTTTAGCGCGATTTTGGGTTTCCATGGGACAAGCTTGGAGTGTTGTATGTGGAGAGTAGGTATCGTTGTTGGTGGATTTAAAAAGCATTCTATGTCAACACGATTACGGTGATAAATCGTGGTGGTGGAAGATCAAGTACTAGATTGTAGAGATGCGCTGGTGTTTTTTTTTTTTTAATCTCCCTTCCCCTTTTCTATAAATATCTCTTTTAATTGTTGGTTATTTGTAATGGATTGTTGCGTCTTTTAATGGATTATTTCTTTTAGAGATGGTTTGTTTCTTGGTAAATTTAATTTTAAATTCACAATATTGTTGGTGTTGTTCCTATCCCTCAATTATTTTTTGCTGCTATACTATACTTGCGATAATATGAAAAGAGATCCAAGGTTTCTTCAAGAATCCCCTTGCTTGTGCCACGATTTTGGTAGATACTTTCCTGTCTCTCTCCACACCATCCGTTCATCACATCTGTCGTTGTTGTCGACAGCGACAACATGTGCCCTTAGGGTTCCAATCTTGAACATGGCAAGTCTCTGGGTGTGTCAAGCAAGCTTCACAGTGAAAATCGGCTTCCCACACAGCCGGGATCTGAACTTGGGTTTCACAACCGTACTCCGGCCATGCCTATGTGTGTGGCAAACCAAGATACACAACGATAACCGCTTATCATGGGTCACCGGACTCTTCTTCAGAGTAGAGGGTTAAAATTTGTCTATTCATTATTAAAATTATTAAAAAATATATTTTATTATAATACTATCCCTTAGTGATCTATACCATTCGTTTATTTTATATTATATCCATCAGTAAGAAATAAGTTACTCACCCATGAACGACTTTTAACAAAGTTAAAACTTGCTTCCTCACGCGTGAACCACATGATACATGGGTTCACGGTAGAAGCCGCCTTGATAAAAGCCATATCATTTCACGTTGCATGATTGATCAAATTTTGGTTGCCTGCAGCTGAACCAAACACCAGAAATCTTTGACCAAGAAGGGCTTGTGGGTTTTTCTTTTGGGCTTACGAGAATCCCCTAGGGTCTTGATATAGTGGGCCGCAAAGCCCACTTTCTAAATAGGGGTGTACAATGGATCGGATCGGTCGGGTTCAGGCAAAAAAACCACCCGACCTAACCCTACAGGTTAGCATTTGTGCTTCGAACCTATCCTTAGTGCACTTTCGGTCGGTTTGAGTGGGTGTCGGGTTCTTGATTCAGGTTTGATGCAAACCCGTAAATGAAGAATAGAACAAAGATGAGATTCAGAATTCTCGATTCAATCACCACCCACCATCGAAACCACTAGCTACATCGCAACCGCAATAGCTCTGGCGCAATGAGGAAGTGGTGGTCGGCAGCTGTAACATCCCGGGCACTGACGAGGGCGGGGAGTGATCGCCGGTACAATGAGGCACGGACAAGGAGCCGCTCCTGGCAGGCTTCCAGCGGGAGGGGTACATGAATGAATCGAATACACACCCGAACGAGAGGGATCCAGAGGCTGTGCAGGTATGGGACTATACAGTTGAGGATAACTTAAAGGATTTAATAGGTACTAACTATACCAACAAGGTGCATCTATTTTTCGGTAGCCTATAACATAAGAACTTCACACTTAAGCGTGCTTGACTTGGAGCAATCTTGGGATGGATGACCTCCTGGGAAGTTTCTCAGGAAGTATGTGAGTGAGGACAAAGCACACTGAAAAGTCTTGTGTTGGTATGTAGGGACAGTCGTTGATCCTGCAAGTGGCCGAGCATTACAAGTGGTATCAGAGCAAGGCCTCTCTACCAGTACGGTGTGGTTCGAGGACGAACCAGGCGGAAGCTGGTGGGCATGTAACATCCCGGGCACTGACGAGGACGGGGAGTGATCGCCGTGTAGTGAGGCACGGACAAGGAGCGGCTCCTGGCAGGCTTCCAGCGGGAGGGGTACATGAATGAATCGAATACACACCCGAACGAGATGGATCCAGAGGGTGTGCAGGTATAGGACTGTACAGTTGAGGATAACTTAAAGGATTTAATAGGTACTATCTATACCAACAAGGTGCATCTACTTTTCGGTAGCCCATAACATAAGAACTCCACAGTTAAGCGTGCTTGACTTGGAGCAATCTTGGGATGGGTGACCTCCTGGGAAGTTTCTCAGAAAGTGTGTGAGTGAGGACAAAGCACACTGAAAAGTCTTGTGTTGGTATGTAGGGACAGTCGTTGATCCTGCAAGTGGCCGAGCGTTACAAGTGGTATCAGAGCAAGGCCTCTCTACCAGTACGGTGTGGTTCGAGGACAAACCAAGCGGAAGCTGGTGGGCATGTAACATCCCGGGCACTGACGAGGACGGGGAGTGATCGCCGGTGCAGTAAGGCACGGATAAGGAGCGGCTCCTGGCAGGCTTCCAACGAGAGGGGTACATGAATGAATCGAATACACACCCGAACGAGAGGAATCCAGAGGCTGGCAGGTATGGGACTGTACAGTTGAGGATAACTTAAAGGATTTAATAGGTACTACCGATACCAACAAGGTGCATCTACTTTTCGGTAGCTCATAACATAAGAACTCCACAGTTAAGCGTGCTTGACTTGGAGCAATCTTGGGATAGGTGACCTCCTGGGAAGTTTCTCAGGAAGTGTGTGAGTGAGGACAAAGCACACTGAAAAGTCTTGTGTTGGTATGTAGGGACAGTCATTGATCCTGCAAGTGGCTGAGCGTTGCAGCAGCTCTGATGATTGTTGTGACAAGAGAAGAGAGAAGGAGGAAAGGTTGAGAAAGATGGGTGGGTGTTCTGAATAGTGAACAGAAAGGGGAAGACGAAGCTGAGAGGGCGAGAAGAGAGGCTGAGACTGAGAGGGAAGAGTCACCGAGAGAGGACAACACAAAGTGCAGACTACGATAGTGATTAGCCTCCAGACATGGATCCGACGCCACAAGCTCCTCCTTAAGGTTTGTGAGTTAGAGACCACCAGATTGAGCTATGAGTTGTTTTTCACTTCTGACTGTTACTCTTTTAGTTTTAGAGTAAAATTTTTAATTGGTCCATATAGTGTAAACTATAATCTCATAAGGGAAGTGGACTAGCCTATTTAATCTTATAATAACATAAACAATTTCGGGGCAAGTTACCCTATTCACCCCTATTATAAAACATAACCTTATTTGTTCCCTCGTCATACGAATCATTCACATTCTTCTCCAACAGATTATTTAGACTGCTCAATTTTTAAACCCCCATAATATATATATTTTGAGATAGGGGAGAGAAAGAGATCATGTTACTCCAAAAGTAAGTTTAAAATAATTACTATTCATTTTTATCGTTATTTTCTTTTAGGAAAGTGTATTGAATTGAAATTTTAAAATATGGCATAAAAAGTCTTAGTGCATTTTAAAAAATTATATATGGATGTTATGACTTATCAAATTCTTTTAAAAGACTTACGTGATTAAGATTTTGTAGTTTAAATTTTAATGAATTTATATCATAAAAATTTAAAACATTTGAAAGGATTTTATGAATTTAAAACATTTGTAAAGATTATGGAGTTCTAAAAAACATTTAAAATTACAAAGTCAATAAATAAATGATAAAGATACTATGAGATTTAGATAAATTAGGCCATGTATTAATAGTGTAAAATAATTTTACCGTCAAATTCAATTACAACATATTTTATTTATTGATTTTTATGATAATTACTTTAAAAGTTATATCAACGATAATTTATAATTAAATGACAGCTTAAAATTACTTTACATTATCAATACTTAATCATTAAACTCTAAGATTTAAATAAATAAATAAATAATTAAAATCAATACAACTTTTCCAAATAAATTAAATTTAAATTAGATAAATTTATGGTAATGTAATTATTCAAAATATTAGTATATTACTCTAAGAATCTAAGAATGTCGTTGACTTTGAGCTGCCTTCATACACCAAATTGTTATTTAATTAATTTAGTTAAATTGTACTTTTTATCCTAATTTTTCATTTTTTGTGAATTTTATTCCAACAAATTAATTTAATGCATTTTACCTCAACTTTTTAGAAATTTGCCACTTTTATCCCTTATCATTTATCCATTAGTAAGCATAAAAGTTGGGGTAAAATTTATCAAAAACATAAAATTATAGGGCTAAAATAAAAAAATCTAGTGTAAAATTTGTCAAAAAAAAAAAAGTTTTGAAGTAAAAAGTAAAATTATGTTAGGAGTGAACCTAAAATTCGCAAGTATCTTAAAAGTTGAGAATAAAATTCACCAAAAATTGAAAAGTTAGGAAATTAAAATCGCAATTAAACCAATTAATTTATCCTTCTCCTTATGGACACAAGTTTTTCAATAAAAAATCCACAAGTTGTTTTTTAAGTCTACTGATTCTAACTTCATGCCTTTCTATATTAATCCTTCGTGCATTAGAATCTTCTCATTCTCACTCTTGGTTCAAAATTATTGTCTTCATTATTTGGTAACACAAAAGGTGAAGATTCCCCTGTTTGTTCAATTGGAAATTTGTTTGAACAACATTCTTTGTGAAAACAGTCATGAATGTATATATAACACCTTCAAATAAGACACGAAAATATGTGTGAAGAGAGATAAAAAGATGTGACAATCAACAACAAAAAGTCTAAAAAATCTCAAGGATTTGAATAGAATTGTTTAATAGGTGCAAAATCACTTAAAATTCATTGAAATTCATTTTAAAAAATAATCCATCAAAATGACAAAAATTGCATACTTTTAAATATCAAAACACTTTTTTATAAGTTGTAAAAAAATCTTAATTGAATATAAAAACTTATTTTTAACATTTAAATCTCTATTTTTTTATTTTAAAAAAAAAGTCTTTTAAAATTCTTTAAAATCCTAATCCAATACATCTCCTTAATCTAATGATTTTAACAAATAACTCGAGTAGTTCTAGCACAGCTATAGCAATATAAGGAATATGCATTCAGTGGAATCACAGACATAGATGCTAGAAAACATCAATCATACCCACAATCAAATGATCCATGTCTGAAATTTCCACAAAATAAAACAAGACTACCCCCATCTAGCTTCTAAGTTCCAATACCAGACTAATTGTCTGAAAGGTACCACAAAAAAAAAAAAAAAAAAAAAAACCAAGGCTACCTACCTTGCTTCTATGTTCAAACAAACCAAAATAAGGATGTTTCAATTTTCAAAGTTCCACAACCAAAAGAAGGATATACCCACCTTGCTTTTAAGTTCAAAGAGAGCAAAATGCTAGTAGTTAGTACCAGTCTGGTAACTGATCAAATAGTAACAGATAACATAGAAGAGCTTCAAAGAGACCAGTGACTAGTGAGAAGACTCACAGGCCCTGGATTCCCCTAGATCCATGTAATGCCTCCTGCCCAGCTGTGACACATCAAGCTCACCATGAAGATGGCTATCAAGAGGCATCGAAATTTGACCTAGACCGAGATCGGGGACACCCTCGGGAGAACAATCACCAGAATCAACTCCCTTTAGGTACAACCATGAGGTGGCATTTGGAAGTTGATGGATGGCTGTAGCTTGTGAAGAAGCCGCGGAGAATTGTGTCATGGATGTCCCATTGAAATTCAACAAGTTGTTGTTCAGCTCACTTGTTGCTGGGGCTGTGTTTCTGGAATCCCAGGTTTGACATGACAGAAGAGAGAGAGCACAGTTTGAGTCAGTCACTCCAGTGTAACTTTCCACTAAGGGATGTTTGGAACCAAGGAAGCTTGTTCCACCACTCCCCGATCCTTGCAGGAAAAATTCAGATGGTGTCTCTGAGCTTCCTTGCCAGGTAAGTGTTGCAGCATGGTTACCGAGAGCCGGCTCAGCTGATCTTGGAGTTGGCAGTGTATTTTGCAATGTAAGCTTCGGGTATGAAGCAAATTCCATCAGAAAGCCACCGGCTCGACCACTGTTATCTGTTAAACGTGAGTGAAACAGTTCAATGTTTTATAAGGAATAGCAAAAACTGAAATTATTGATGCTTCCTACTTCCTAGGGATACATTAAGCAGAGAGAGTGGTTTGGAATTGATGTTTTATT
Organism: Glycine tomentella; assembly: GCA_007407185.1. Lineage (NCBI taxonomy): Eukaryota > Viridiplantae > Streptophyta > Magnoliopsida > Fabales > Fabaceae > Glycine > Glycine tomentella. The sequence goes on along the minus strand of PYAF01000974.1, from coordinate 5,636 downwards.
GAAAATTTCTAACCAAAAATAGGCGCAGAGAGTCTGCCATGGTGAGAGGTTAGTATGGAGCTTGGAGGGGGCTTTCGTCGGCGCTCATTATGACCCGCAAGTCGCCTGCGGCAGCTTCGTTTTCCTTGATCAAATTCAGAAAGCAGATGAAACCTGGGCAAGGGCTATCAGAGAGGATATTAGCTTTTCTGAAATATAAATGCTTCCATGTTTATATAAAACCATGATACCAAAGAGAGTATGATCAGACACAAGATTTCTGAAATATAATTGCTAGAAAGTAAAAGCATACTACAAAAGAGAACATGAGATGACACAAGATTTGAGAATTCTAACATGACAAAATTGCTTCTTAGAATTACATGCAATGCTGTTGACCTGTTGTTACCACAGAATTGGAAGCATTTGAACTATTTCTCCTTTCATTATATTAAATTCACATTACAAATGAGAGAATTTATCACTAAAACTTAGTCATTGTGACAACATTACAGAACATAGCTAATATGTATAAAGCCAAGACCATAGGTATATTTCCATAAGAAGCAATTCCCATATCAGAAATCTTAATGCGTTGGATGCAGTATAGCATAATGGAAATACAGCCTAAGTCACACATATTTTAAACTAAGGGTTGTGATGGCATCAGCAAAATATCCTCTCAACAAACAATCAAGGAACATCCCATCTTACCAAGATACTTAGAACTCAAATTCAATATGTTTAGTACAATATATACTTGCCTAATTGAAAGAGAAGCATTGAGCTTGAATATAGAATACAGACCTTAAAATATACATTCACTTTGTTACCAAAATAAGAATACATGACATTGTGTTTCACCCATTAACGTTTGCTCATCTAACATGCTGAAATTAGTAGATTTGAAAAACATCCATCTGTGCTGTCTCCAAAACCTTTTTAATACACTCTTGATTCATAACAGCACTGTGGATTTATTGATCCCTCCCCTCTTTCTGATTAATTTCATTATGGAAAATAGGAAGCACCTTAAAGAGGGTATGGAAAATGTGCAATAAAATCCTTTTCAACCTTGGACGGAACAAAAGCCCAAAAGGGGCATTTTCATAGACTAATACATCACTGGAAACAGCCACCAGAGAGCTATCCAAGCTCCCTAACAATAGTGGATGCTTACCACATTCATAGACTTGTGCTGATAAGCCCCAAAACAGTTGAAACTCTCAATTTAACACAAGTTCTCCAGATAATCATAGCCTAAAAGAATTGACAAATGAGATTTGGAGGAAAAAGAATGACATTTGAGATTGTTAACACCATGAGATAATACCATTCCAATTTAAGGTCACAAGTCACACAAGTCACAACAACGATAGAATATAATATAACATCATATTAAAAGCCCAGACAAAGCTTCATTAGCACACTACCTCAAGGTATGTTTAAACTCTTGTTATAAAGTTGAAAAAAACATTTGAATATGAGTTAAGCTTAAGCACACTATAGAGACATATAGAATATGTTCATGGAAGATATACCGATATAGCTTTTAAGGAAAGGAGCCAGCAAATCCAATAATTATAAATGTCATTTACACACCATCCCATCTACAACCCAGCGAAATAAATCTCAACTTAAACTTCAATTATTTACCAATAAGCCACACATACCTGATAATCAAAACCATACGCTTCCAACCATGCCATAAAGCAGAAGAGAAACAATAAAAACCAAACAAAATCTTTTTTCACTCAAAGGGATCAGCTACAAGAATTGCAGTATGCCATAGTGTTTAACATGTACTATATCCATACCAGGAGAACATCCAAAAAAATCCCTACACCTTTTAGTTGCTAAACAACATTATTCCACATAAGTAATTAGCATCCGACAATTGTCAATCAACAAGATTTATCTTTCACCAGAGAACATGCAGCATCTTGAATGGCTTGAATGTTCCATTTTAAATAGTTTTAGAAGAGATTATTTTCTAATATGATCTTCATATGAATACCAAAATACACAAGACAAGTGAATGAAGATGTATGAAAATCGACCATCAATAGGAACTTAAGAGCACAAGTTGGCAATTCCACAAAGGGTGCAACTTAATTTGAAAATTTTAGCCCTGCATGAAGAGAATCATTCCCTAAAATATCTCAATCTGGAAAAATATAATTGGTTGGTCAGTGGAGGATAAATCTGCAACATTTTATGCAATGCCCATCCAGTCAGGTCACTTAAATGGCTCTTTTATTTCACCTCATTACTATTGTCCAAAAATACTGGCAAACAAGTAGGCCAAGTTTTCCAAACCTTCTGGTCAGAAAACTATCCAAATTATGATAACCATCCACCTCCAAAACTACACACTTGTTAGTAACATTTTGCAATTAAACACATCCCTAAAATGCCCTGTAACATTTGCTAGCAATGATGAGTCAAATTGAAGAGGAAAGTAAATTCAGATGTAATCAAGCTTGAACTATTGAACAGAAAATGGACTCTGTCTAAAGATCTGGATCAGAATTCAGTAACAAAAATGATAATTCTTTATTGAACAATGAGAACGCAGACCACTCTACTCTCTGCACTCAAAATTTGAGAGCCCAATCCCTCTTCTGTTAACCATCTAACTTCCAAAAGATAGCCTTCTCTTCGTCTCCCTACTAACCCTATTCCCTTTCACTTACAATCTTACATCTTTGATTTTCTAGTTGACCGTCCAGCTGTCAGACTAACTAACTATAGCCGTTTAATCATTATAACAGTTACTGACTGTTATTTCTGTTACTAACTGATTCAAGCCCCATTGAGTTATCTAACAGTCACAAGCAAGTTAATTGAATTATCCAGTAACATTAATTTTAGTCATTTCCATTGAGCTGTTAACAAGACAAAGATAGGACATTAGACCCTACTTACCTTAAGGAAGCCTTACATGATTTTTATATGACAATAATTTGGGAAAAAAGGCACTTTTCTTGTGGAATGAACTTGCATTACATGAGAGAGGTATCATTTCATAAGCAAATAACAAGTTAAAAATGGGAAAATAGTATTACATGGTCTTATTATTCCAAATCTTGATCTATATATTGACACTCTTGAATGCTTGGTACGTCTAAACAGAGCCCTAAATTTTTCACTTTTCAGAGTCCATTTTACATTGCTTCACATGTTATGCGGCTTAGTTCATGTTTCACACTCATTTGTACAGTTTTTTCCTTCTCTGATAGCTCCCCTTTCCCTTTCATGAGCACTCCATGATACCATGAAAGAGGAAAGGAGAAACAACACAGGCTCACAAAAGCACCATTGGTTTCTAAAGCATATTCCCTCGCCAATCACTAACCATAAACAACACAACACCATGGTTATGCTATCATGTACAACTCACAGCACCAACAGATGCATCAAATCCAGAAACATGAACCATTCTTCAACCATAAAGAAACATTATAAACCAAAGTAAAACAAACCTTGCACACACTTCATTATGAAGTAAGAGACGAGCAAGACTCATTACACGCAACTTAAAAAAAAATCTACAGAGAACAATCACAAGGAACAAAATCAGCATGATTAAATCCCTGAAATGAAAAACAACAAATGTAAAAGATACAGCAAAAAACCACACAAAAAAAGGATGTAATAATTGGAAAGAAAAACAAAACCATTTTTTTTCTATAAAAAAAAGGAGCATGTGAATAGCATAGCAGTATAGAAAATGCACTAAAAATAGCAAAAACAATGGAAGTAAGATGAGGAAAGTAAACCAAAGCAGAAGTACAATTACCCAATATAGCAAGCCAACTATAAATAGCAAAAACAAAAGAGTAACAAAAACAATAGAAGATTTCTACCCTTTTTGAAGTCAATAATAAATAAACAAAAGGTAGAGAGAGAGAGAGAGAGAGAGAGAGAGAGAGAGAGAGAGAGAGAGGAGGGTGACCTGCTACACTGTTGGCAAAACCTTTGCTCCAAACCAGCAACAATGACAGTAGGGAACTTGGAGTGCATGGTACAAACTTTGTGCCTAGAATAGTAAGCCTTAGCACCACTCAGATCTACTTTGCAGCCCTCAACCTGACACCTAGGAGCTTGCAAAGAACCACCCCTTCCCTTCTTTGAAGCAGAAGAAGAGGAAGAAACCACTCCACTTGTTTTGTTGGCCCCTTGAGTTGTTGTTGTTGATGCAACACTCACATCCTCAAAGTAGATTTTCTGGCCAAACTTCAAGCCATCAAGGGACTCAGTGGAAGAGTTGGGTGATGAAGAAGAAAAGGGCGGTGGTGCTTTGATGACTGAACCAGAACTCATTACTACTGCTGCTGCTACTCAGTGCTGATGCTGATGCTCCCTCTAGCTATTAGCTAACTAGAGTGAGTGAGTGTATACATTAATTCATTTCGTTGAGACTTGAGAGTAACAGTAATAATAATGTCAATGTCATCAATTTAAGGCTGAAATTTTATCAATTTAATTAAATGGAGTAATGATTTAATGTTTATTTATTTATAAGAATTGAAACACAATTAGAATAATTCATGTATATTAATTAATCAACTTAGTTAAACTTTTTTATTGTTAATGTTTACTTTTATATATTTGAGAATCTTTATATGTATTTTTAAAATATTTTTTTAATTATTTGATTGAAATTTATTACAAATTATAAAATATTATAAGTTTTACCTTTTTTTTTTTTTATCTAGATCACAAGTATTATCCACCAACAAAAATCATATTTGAATTGAATAAGATCCTTATATGCGACAAAGCTCTCCTTGTAAGTAAATGCACCTCAATCCAAGGTTAGAATCCAAGACTTCTGGTTAAGCTATAATAATTCTATTTCAATTTATTCATATGCTTGATGATTTACTTTTTAATTTTTATTTAATAAGTGTCATTTATGATTTTTAATTTTTAATAAATTTTAATCTATAATAAAAATATATTAAATAGGGTGTTAAAAAAATGTGTTGTTATCACTTATGGTTATTAAATCACAAAGTGTTTTGTGCAATAATATTTTGGTTTTATAATAATTATTTTAAAAAATAATTTGAAAATAGTTTATAATTTCATATGAAAAATTTAATTTAAATTTGATACAGATAAAATATTCTTTTATATAAAAAATCAGACTTAATTTAATTTAAAGTAAAATAAGTAAATAATTTTATTTAGAACCATAAATTTAAATACATTAGTCTTTTCATTCTTGGGTTATAACTAAAATATTTTTATATTTTTTTAGAAATCAAATGATTATATATGAACTAGCTAGTTAGGCAAATCTATCACGTGTTTATTTTTTAGGTTTAGTGTTTGACGGGTTGTATATTATCTAGCTAGTGACTGATCTTACCAAGTGTTTTATGCCTTTCAAGATCAACGATTAAGAAATTGTGAACCTCCAACTAAAATAGGTTGACCGAAATGAAAACTGTAACACCCCGTAGGCCTCCGGTGCGTTATCATTAATAATATCAGTTTAGCGCTTAATAAACATAAAATAGTACTCAGCGGAAGCATCGAATCGTTTTTCTTGATTCATTATGTATGGAATAACCAAAACTGTAAAAATACAAAACAATCGCATGCTGATCCAGTTCATATTTCAAAAGCCATACAGTATAATTATA
>PYAF01000973.1:62795-95984 GCA_007407185.1 Glycine tomentella | reverse complement strand
GCCTATATATCTAGATGAAGCCTCCGCAGGATGATGATAGGTGATAGATGGCAATAACCATCGGAATCACATGGATATTGACAGATGGTTGTACATTGACTATGATGATTGTGATATACTTGTTCTGTGTATCTGTTGTCAGTGAACCAGGGGAAGGAAATACCTTCAAGGGCCCTGAGTTTACTGAGATTTTATATCTTACCCCGTTTGTGGAATTTATGATGCAGGTGATTCCTCTGGAGTAGCAGATAGATCCCAAGGCAAGAAGCCTATGCAGGATTAGCTGCTGATGGACACCTTAGGCTAGAGGACATGAGCATGTGGCTCAGATGTTTTGTATTCTGTTTTGGTTATGGGTTTTGATGTACCCTGATGGGATATTTGTATAGTTTTGTACTGTACAGAGAAACTTTTATGTATATTCATCATATTATAGTGTACAGTGTTGATGATAGTGACCTTTTGATGATGTCGCTCATAGTTATGCTTCCAAACTGCTTAATCTCTGATAATTTGTATTCTGTTGTGGTTTATGCTTGGTAATGACCCTAATTAGAGAATTAGGGCGTTACACTGGTCAAATACCCACTCAAATTTAAAAAGAGACTAAAATGATGTTTTAGGAGTCCACATCAAAAGACATCATTTTGAAATTTTGATTACACCAATGTGACCAGGGTTCAACAAGGATAACAGAAATGACATCAGTTTCATAAAAAGGAGACTTTTAAAACATCTCATTTTCAAAGGGTTTTCAAAGGAAGTATAGAAACAACCAATAACGGTACTCGAAACATAAGAGACATTAAGAGAAGCTTAAACTAGCTAGAAGAAGATAAAGGAAACCAAGTTTACATCAAAGAAACCAAGAAAGGAGGATTTGGTGCTCCATTCTCTACCAAAACTTCGAGAAGAAGTTTGAAGATTCCGCTCCGATTAAAGGATTTTTCCCTTGCCGGAGTTTCGTGGCAAGCAACGGTGGCCCGTGGTTGTCTCCAATGGTTGTCGGTGGTGAAGGAGGATGGTGGGGGAGCTTGAGAGTTGTTTGGAGGAGGAAGAACCTTAATTTTCGTGACTTGGAATCTTAAATACATATTCAACACCGCCTTGACTCGCTCAGGCGAGCAAAAGTGCCTGAAAAATTCGCCTGGGCAAGCTGACCAAATTCTAGAATTTCTACTTCAGTAAAAAATTAATTTATCACTCTACTGATATTATTTTCATAATTTCAACGGTCAAACGTTACATGTATTGGTTAGGAACCGATATTTAAAATTTGAAGGAGATCTAACGGTTAACCAATCCAGAACGATGATTTAATTAAAATTGATTTTGGGTTAAATTTGGAATCACTCAATTATAACGCATCTCAACCAAATCCCACATAACATGACATCTACCAAGCAATTGCACATGGATAATTCACATAACATTTAAACTAATCCTAATTAAAAATTAATCAAATTATACAAAGAATACATCACACATATATTTTAAGTTATCGAAATTTCACGGTGTTACAAATACTGCATGATTGTACAATTAATGTTTTTTGTGTTTTATTTTCTATACAACTTTTCAAATGCTTATTCCTTTTCTCTATTATATGTTTTTCTAGGTTGTGTCTGTGAACAATACCCGAAAAAAAGTTACAGTCAAGCTTATTCCAAGAATTGATCTACAAGCCTTGGCGGCCAAATGTGTAATGAGACCTTTGTCCACATGATTCTCTCTCTCTCTCTCTCTCTCTCTCTCTCTTCTTTCTTTCTGGAAGTTCATCTATTAGCTTTGATCTTATTCGATTTCCAAGTGTTAATTTAGCCTCTTATTGTTTTTCTTCCTGTGCAATTAAATTTCAGTTAATGATCAATTCTGATTTTTGCCATTAAATCACTAAGGTGTGTTGGTTGGGTTATGCTTCCAGCTATGACACATGGGAGCCAATAGAAGGATTGGAGACATGAGTGATGTGAAGGAATTGGTATATGTTTACTAACTTACAGAGAATGATTCGTTTTCTTGAATTCTTTTATATAAAATGTTTTTAGTACTTGCATTATATATTAAATACTTTTAGTTGTCATTAGAGGACGAGAATGTTTTTAGTATTTACATTTTAAATGCTCATGATGGTTTAGTTGAAACTTTTAAATCTAGCACAAGTTTGTTGTCTAGCTATGATACATGATATTGCAATATGTTTATGCTTAATAATTCTATTATTATTATTATTATTATTATTATTATTATTATTATTATTATTATTATTATTATTATATTGTTTCAGCATTTATGAAACTTGTGATGTAAAATGAATGATCATAAGAATATATGAAATTCAAATAGCATGTGGCTAGGAATAGAAATTTGAGAATGATTGCAACAAATGTATATTGGTTGAAGCATGTGTTTGGTCATACTCACTTCTTCTAGGATGCTGTTGTTGATGGTATTAGGTATTCTTCAATTTATTAATAGTATTATTTTGGTTAAAATAAACTAGTCTCTTATCTTATTTTGTGATTTCAGTTTAGTCTCTTAAACTTTGAAAGTTTCATCTAATCTCTTCAAATATTTCAAATGATATGTGTGCATATCTGTGTGAGTTTCTCCTTTCTTGTTGTATTATTGCTTCTCTAATGGGAACCAATAATCACTTAAATAGAGCTTATAAAACTTGGGAAGTCTTCGCCATATAAGCCTATTTTGTTGGATTAAGTTGGAACCTAAGCCTCAATTCTAAGAACTGTCATGTTGTTAGTTAGGTGCAGAAGTTAGAAGCAACAATGTATTATGAGAATCTATATTAATTGACCTATATTTAGAATTAGAAACTGAGTTCCTCACATTTATCCATAGAAAATAACTAATGGTTGTTATGTATTAGGATACTTTAAATATTTCTATTTAGAAGAAAAAAGATATGATAAAACCAGTTCCAAGTTTAAGTTTTCATCATAACAAATATCAATTTCCTTGTATTATCTTTCTGGATTATTTTACCATAAATGTGTAAATCCTATTGTATAGTCTATATATTGTTTGTACCTTGACTCTGAATTATATAGAACTAAGAATTGATCTTAATGCAGTAAATAATTTTTACCATTTAAACTACATGCAGACATTTGTCTTTTCTCCATGTCCACCCTGTTCCTGTTCATTTTGAAGAATTTCAAGGTGTTAACTCTTTGGCAAGCGTACCAATTCGTCCAAGTAGTAATAAAACGGTAAGATCGAGTGTCGAGTCCACAAGGACTTTGATTATACTCATAATTTGTATACGTCTAATTGTAAGCAATTAACATAATAATTTTGGGATTTGTAAGTAAATATAAATTCAAAAATAAAATAAACAACAAAAAAGATTAAGAGCCAGAAAAGAAAACAAACACTTGGAGATTGAATTGAAGGTTGATGCATGATAATGAGATATGTTGGGTGTTCAACCTACCAAAACTACTCTTGATGAAATCTTAATGATTTTTTACTATTTAATATTATTTTACATATTACCTTCATCCTATAATTTACTCTGACCATGATCCCTCATATGAAAAAACCTAAATTACCTAATTTCACTCCTGATCCCTCAGCAAGCTACATCAAATAATTTGCATTAAGAATAAAGGTGTATATTTAATGTTAAACAATGTCATTCTATCCTTAGATATGGATTGTCTAGATATTCTTTCCCAGTTCTCAGAGTATAGACATTTCCCAATGCATAAACCCTTATAACATTACATGCATATGGATGATCAGACCACAAACATGACAATAGATTCAGAAAATAATAATAATACGAAAATAGCATTAAATAGATAGTGAAAATTGTTACATCAAGAGTATTTGGTTGCTGAACCCCCAACAATGATTGGTTTAGCCTCTCATTGGCATGAGAGACTTACAATAAACAAAAGAGAATAACAATTGATGAAAGAGAATGAAAGAAAACTGGTAGAATAAGGGGGCATAAGCCAACTTCTGTGGAGTGGATTCTTCTCTCCTTTGTGCCTTGGGTTTCTCTTTGGCTTTTTTTTATTATCCTTTGCCTCTGATTGCTCACCCCTTTTTATAATCAAAATTTTTCTTTATTGGGCTTTTTTTTTATATTGGCAACACTCTAAGCCCATATGTGCGCGCTAAGCCCAAATCCTCAATCTATCTTCCAAGTCTTTAATGTGTAATCCTACAAAGAAAATACAACTAACACACTATAAATCAACTAATTTTAGCATTTATTGGATAAAAGTTCAGACAAGTTAAATTCTCATATTTTCAATAATAAAAGAAGCGTTAAAAGAGGAAAAAGAAGATAATTGCTATGTAATTTAAATGCATAATTTACGTATAAATAGCAATTATCAAACTCCCCTGAATTTAAAGCTTTGCTTGTTCTCAAGCAAAAGTAAACAATTGTTAAACTAGTTAGATTACTAACGATGTCAAGATTGTAACCAAATCACAACAACTGACATAAATACATACTTCCAAAATAATTTCAGTATTGAATCCTCAAGTTCACACTCACTATGGTCTCATGATGAATTTATGTAAAGAATGCATTCAAAGAGAAAAAGGTTAGCAATAATGAAAATTATCACAAAAAGATCGACCTTTGCTTCACTCCTCACAAGGCAAGTGTTTCTCTCAAGCACACAAGTGTTTCAGTTATGTGTATTTCATTCATTCAAATTGAAGTTACAAATCTCAGCTTTTCACATCATCTCATTCAATGCCATCACACACCCCCCACATGGATAACTAAGGACTTTATTAAGCTTGTAACATGGTCGGGCTAATAAAGAAATCATGGTTTTTCTTGGAACTCAAACAATTAGGTTCTAGGAGGGCTTTCACCTATCCCTACTCACTTCAAGGGATCCATTTTCCTTTTTCTCACAATCATATTTAACTTGCCACTATCATCAACACCAGAGGTTTCTTTGACATTAATCTGCTTTTTAGTTCTTATTTCCAGAACCATCTTTTTGTTGTTTTTTGTTTGTACATTGCAGAATTTAAATGATTAGAGTGTAGAAATTTAAAGATAGATGCAAAAATTAAAATAAAGAAAGAAAAGAAAAAATATGTCTAGAAAAAGAAAAGGATGGCCTCAATCCTGTGTCGGCCATGGATCCCATGCTCCTTGAGCCGCTGTGACATCTGTAATGTAATCATCATCCTCTCTAGCTTTTGCAACATCTATGTCACTAGATGGTCCCTCCACAACTCCAGATCCAGCACCCCCGCGAAAAAGGAAGGCCTTGAAAATGAATAGAATACTTCAACACAACCAAGAGGGGGGTGAATTGGTTGAACCTTAGTAAAATAAAATTTTAAATCAGAGTTTTTCCACAGGATCTTTATCACTTTTAAAATTGTTCTAAAATCAAGAATCAATATTCAATCAAATTCCTTTGTTAAGAAAAAGAGAAAATAGAGTATAACTTTTTGTGCAATGAAATTGATTTACAAACAAAGCAATTAAGAGATGAATAGGTGAGAAGAAAGATTAGCCAGAAATTTTTATATTGGTTCACTTCAAACACTATGAAGCTACATCCAGTTCTTCTACTCAACACTAGAGTAGAGTTCCACTATTGCAAATATTATTCTTACAAGATATTACAAGCCTCTCTTTATCAACCCTAGATAAAGTTCAGAAGTCTAAAACCCTATTAGACCCTTAGAGACCAAACCCAAACTAAGAACACTACTCAGCTTCCCTTAGAGAAACACTATCTCTAATCATCAAGCAAGAAACTCATTTGTAATAAGCCAATCTTTACAAAAATTCAAACAACAGTTTTACACCTTCAAAGAATAAGGAAAGATATCACTTGATAATCCAAGAACTCATGCAAAATGAATGATTCAACAGGTTGAATGACAGATTACAAACTCAATGCATTCATTTCCTTATGCTTTGATGAACAATGATGCTTCACTTCTTTGAATCAAAAATCCATAAGAATTTGTGAAGCCAAGATGCCTTTTGAAACTCAGAAAGTCACTAATGATAGCTTGTGAATGTTTGTGAATGCTCAGATATCGAAATTCTCAAGTTACAAAAACACAGAGCAGTGGGTTCTATTTATAACTACTTTCTAACTGAAAATAATCGATTAAACACGCTCCTGTAATCGATTATTTCGCATTTGTAATCGATTAATTCAAGAATGTAATCGATTAAAGTGCTCCTGATGTGTTCTGAGTTTAGGCTATGAACAATATAATCGATTATTCCGTGAAGTAATCGATTAAACCAGACAGACATGTTTTTTTCTAAATGCATTGATTAATCGATTACTGACTATGGTAATCGATTAAGACAGCCAGTCACATATTTTCAAATGAAAGACGTAATCGATTAAAACGATATGTAATCGATTACCTCAGTAGAACATATTTACCATAGGCACGAATGTAATCGATTACGACCATCTGTAATCGATTAAGACAATCAGCATGATTTTCCTATTTTGGCCTATGTAGTCGATTAATTCAATATGTAATTGATTACTATGTTCTTGATTTGTTTTCTAAAAGGTACGAAGAACAAAATAATCGATGTCATTATCCTTGTAATCGATTAATGCAGTAAAGATTCATTTTTCCAAAAACTTTGCTTGTTAAATGCCTGTCTAGTTAATTGCTTTTATTTAGTCCTTTAACCTAACTATCCTAGATGAATGATTCATGCATGATATGCTCATTTGGATTATCAAATCACAACTTCCCTTTCACATTAATCAAATTGATCTTCAAGCTTTCTTGGCACTTTTATCCTTGAGCATGTTGAAAGTACAAAACACTTGAGCCTTGATTCCTTGCTCATTTGTACATAGCTACTCTTGAATCAACAGGCCTGTCCCCAGGCTAACCAACTCGCTCGAGAAAGTCCTCTGGAGTCATGATCGGCTGATGGAGAAAGAGTTGATGAAGGCTCTACATTAAGAGATATTGCCCGTGGTGAAGGCTGATCAGCATGGGAAGAAGTGACTCCTGAATACATGGCTGAGATTCAGACCTTCGTCGTTTTCTAGAGGTCATCTGTAAAGGCCAGACAAAAATGAGATAAAAGAAAAATTGATTTCAAACAAAAATTAAATACTTCACAGAAATAGAGAAAAAGGGTAGGAATGTTGGTTGCCTCCCAGTAAGTGATTCTTTAACGTCACTAGCTTGACCTAGAACGCCCTCATGGGTCATGGAGGTGGATGATTATGGCCAATCGCTCGATATCACGACTATTGTGCACCTTTAACAACTGTCCATTGACAACGCAACTTTGCTCTGAATCACTAGACAATGGGTCGATTAACTCGATTAATCCATATGGCCTAACGTCTTTGATTGTGAATGGCTCGGACCACTTAGAATTGAGCTTTCCAGGAAATAGCTTGAGGTGGGAATTGAATAGCAAAACTCGTTGTCCAGGCTAGAAATTCTTCTTTACAAGCTTTTTGTCATGATAAGCTTTTATCTTCTGCTTGTAATTTTTGGAAGACTCATACGCATTGAGTCTCATTTCTTCTAACTCTAGCAATTGTAACTTCCTCTTTTCTCCAGATAAATGCTCATCAAAGTTGAGGAATTTGAGTGCCCAATAAGCCTTGTTTCCATCTCTACTGGGAGGTGAGAAGCCTTCCTATACACCATCTGGAAAGGAGATAAACCAATTGGCGTCTTGAAAGCAGTCATGTATGCCCATAGGGCATCATCTAATTTTGTAGCCCAATCTTTTCTTGAAGATGCAACAGTCTGGTGAAATTGTGTGTTGTACTTTGAAATGAGTAAAAGTAACGGCAAGAATTAAGAAGCGATAAGTAATTGTATACAACGAAGTTTGGTTTAAAACAATATGAGAGAAAGAGTAGTCAGGGCACACGCACTCGATGATTCCCACTTTCTTAATCTGGATGGATTACTACATTTGATTACTCAAGTTACTCAGAATATGCATCTTCATACAGAGCTTAGTTAAATCTTAATTTCTTAGTGACTTTAACCCTTTAACCCAATAAAAGACTCTAATTCCTTAGTGACCTTCCTTGGATTAAGCATTAAGTTCAACACATTAAATCATCCGTAGACATACCTTTCTATTCCTAGATAATGTAAAGATTGTTACTTTACCAAAGTCAGAGCTTAGAATTCCAATATTCCTATTTTGAACCCTAACTCTCAGCACATTATCAGAGTGATCAAGTCTAATAAAGAAATATATTCCATTCAAAGCAAGGTAAAGTAAAATAACTTAGCATAAAAGGATAATAGAACCCAATCCAATAAAAAAGGGGTTTACATCAAGTGTGTGGCCTTAACTACAAGAATGAACTAGCCAAACCTATTCATGTTTGACCTCAATAGCACAAAATGAAGCATGTTCAGCTTAAGAAAAAGAAGGAGGAAGAAGAAGAAGAGAAGTATCTCTTCAATCTTGATCTTCAAACTCTTGCCCTAGCAAAGAACACCCAAGCTCCTTCTTTCTCCTTTATGTTTTCTATCCTCCAATATCTGCAGTCTCATTAATTTCGTGGCCTTCTATTTATGTGCATGAAGTGAAATCCCTAGATTGCCCTCAGAATTGTACTTGCAAAATAGAACAGCAGAATCCCACATCGCGGCGCTACTGGCACCAACTCCACGCTAATCGTGCCACCTCATTTGTTAGCCTGGCACTGATTGCGCCAATTCCCACACTGATCGCGCCAGGAGACAGACAGAAATACACTATAATTGATTCAGTGGTGTGGCTAGCGTCAAAAGCCACGCCATTAGCCGCAGATGGTAGAGAAAATTGAATTATATTTCTTTCTTTGGCGCTAGTGGCGCCAGCCTTCGCGCTGTTAGGGCGGGATGGCAATGAGTTTCACCATAAAATGCTCTTTTGGCGTTAGTGGTGCCAACCTTCATGCTATTAGCGCCACTTGGTCTTGTTCTCTTCACTTGTTTTCTTGTATTCTTGCTATAAAAATGCCTAAAGTGAGTGAGAGTATGGTTGAGAGGGAAAAATCAATGTTTGCAACAATTATAGACAACTATGGATCAATTGTGATTGATTCCTTGTTTCTTTTAGCTTGGAAAGTGTTATATACTAGGTGCATATCATGCTCCAACACCTTCTTCAGCTGTGCGTTGCAGAAATGTGTCCCACCATCACTGATGAGGACTCTTGGAACTCCAAAGCTGGAAAATATGTTCTTCTTTATGAACTTAATGACTGTTTTAGAGTCATTCTTTTGAGTAGCTATAGCTTCTATCTAGTTGGAGACGTAATCCATAACCACCAAAATGTATTCATTATCTATGACGAAGGCAAGGGACCTACAAAGTCAATGCCCCAGCAATCAAATACTTCAACTTCAACGATGTTCTGCAGGGGCATCTATTTTCTCCTAGAAATACCTGTTCTCTAGCATAGGTTACAATGTAGCACATGCTCATGGGCATCCTTGAATATAGAAGGCCAGAAAAACCCAGACTTTAACACTTTTGCAGCTGTCCGATCTCCATTATAATATCCTCCATAAGGTGAATTGTGACAATGCCAAAGTATGCTTCTGGATTCTTCCCTTGTGAGACACCTTATCAACAAGTTGTCAGCTCCAAGTTTGAATAGATAAGGATCATCCCACACATAATAATGTACATCTTGGAAGAACTTCTTCCTTTGATGCCAATTGAGTTCAGTAGGGATGATTCTGACTGCCTTGAAGTTGGCAATATCAACAAACCATGGCCATTCACTTACAGCTAAAAGTGATTCATCTGGGAACTCATCATGAATCTCTTTCTCTTTCTGAGTTACTTCTTTATTCACCAACCTAGACAAATGATCAACCACTAGATATTCACACCCCTTCTTGTCTTTAATCTTAATGTCAAACTCTTGAAGTAGCAGCACCCATCTAATCAGCCTGGGTTTTGAGTCAGCTTTAGACAAGAGATATTTGATTGCCGCATGATCACTGGATATGATGACCTTAGATCCAATTTAAGTATTATCTGAATTTTTCCAGTGCATAGACAATAGCCAGTAATTCTTTTTCTGTGGTGGCATAATTCAATTGTGCATCATTCAGGAGTTGGCTAGCATAATATATTGAGTGAAATACTTTATCTCTCCGTTGTCCTAGCACTGCCCCCATAACTTCTTATTGACATCAACTTTAGCCTTGTCCACTTCAATCCCTTTGTATGAGATCTTATGGCCTAAGACTATACCCTATTTGACCATGAATTGGCATTTTTCCCAATTTAGCACTAAATTGGCGTCCACACACTGCTGCAATACCAATTCCAAATTGGATAGAAAATGATTGAATGAAGAGCCAAATACAGAAAATCATTCACGAATACCTCGATGCATTTTTCCACAAGATCAGCAACGATGGCTAGCATAAATCTTTGGAAGGTGGCAGGGGCATTGCATAATCCAAATGGCATTCTTCTGTAAGCAAAGACACCAAATGGACATGTGAAAGCAGTCTTTTCCTGATCTTTAGGATCCACCGCTATCTGATTATACCCCGAATAGCCATCCAGAAAACAATAGAAAGCTTGTATAGCTAGCCTCTCCAACATTTGGTCTATGAATGGTATAGGAAAGTGATCCTTCCTTGAGGCATCATTAAGCTTGCGGTAATCTATGCACATCCTCCACTCGGTGACTATCCATGTTGGAATAAGATCATTCTTCTCATTATGGATCATCGTCATACCACCTTTCTTGGGTACCACTTGGACTAGGCTTACCCATGCACTATAAGAGATTGGATAGATAAGTCCTGCTTCAAGTAACTTGAGGACTTCTTTGCGCACTTCCTCTTTCATAGAGGGATTGAGTCTCCTTTATGGCTGCCTCACCGGTTTGTAATTAGCTTTCATCATTATTTTGTGCATGCAATAGGATGAGCTAATCCCCTTGAGAGCAGAGATATGCCATCTTATTGTTGCCTTATGCTTCTTTAGCACCTCTACCAGTTGTGCTTCTTCAACTGAAGATAAGGCATTACTGATAATCACTGGCTTGATGACATTTATTTCTAGGAAGACATACTTAAGGTAAGGAGGTAAAACCTTTAGCTCAACCTTAGATTTTTCTGGAGAAGTGTCTTTTTTCAGTTCTTCAAAGGCATACTCCCCAAGAGGAATCTCCTTTGTTCTATCCAGATCTTCTAGACAAGCTTTGAGGTCTTTCTCTTCTTCAATTGAGAGGCACTCAACATCATTGGGATGTTTCATTGCTTCGAAGAGATTAAAGGTCACCTTCTGGTCATCTACACTCATCTCCAGATTATTGTTCCCCATGTCAACCACACATTTAGTTGTAAGCATGAATGGTCTACCCAGAATTAAGGGTACATTAGAGTCCTCCTCTATATCCATTATGACAAAATCCACTGGGAAAGTGAAATGTCGAACCTTTACCAGGACATCTTCAACAACACTATATGGTTGCATGATGGATCGATCTGCTAGTTGTAACATTATTCTGGTTGGAAGTGTCTCCAGATTGCTAATCCTTCTGCACATGGACATAGGTATTAAGTTGATGCTAGCCCCTAAATCAATTAGAGATTTTTCGACAGAGACCGAACATGGGATGGTAACACTCCCAGGATCCTTGAATTTCGGTGGCAGAATCCTTTGAATGACAACGCTGTAATTTCCTTCTACCACAATACTCTCACTGTTGATGTACTTACCCTAGAGAGCATCACCAAAAGGGATGGTGATTTCCAGCTTCTTGAAGATATCCAAGAACTGAGCAAAATAACTTCTTTCTCTCTTTTTGGAAGGCACCAATGGATATGGGGAATCTTTAGTAGGTGTTGTTGGTGCTCCACTTTTCGCTTCTCTCGCCAGCTGGCTCTTGGTTTTAGATGTTGAGACCTTACCATCCTTCTCCTGACCACTAATTTTTTCTTCACTCATTTTTCTCTCGTTATTTTTAGTCTCTCTTCTTTTTATCTCATCTTCCTCCCCCTCACTTGTGTCCTCCACTACTTCCTTTACTCTCTCACCCTCCTCAAGGCTCTCTTTTCTCTTACTTCTTGTCAGCACCACCTTGCATTCTTCCTTTGGGTTCTTCTCTGTGTTGGCTACAAAATTTCCAGTGGATTTCTCAGCCATCTGCTTAGCTAGTTGGCCAACCTGTACTTCAAGGTTCTTAATGGCTGATTCAGTGATCTTATGATTAGAGATTGAGACTTGCATAAACTGATTCAAGGTGCAACTTGGCAGTTCTATCATAGAGGTTAGGATCCTAATTTGGGAGTTGATTATGTAACGACCCACCTCGTCGCTACAATATCACTAGCTATAATCGTGCAATTTCAAATTTTAATAAAAACTTCATTAATTTGAATATGAAAATGGTAGGAAATTTTCGCGATAATACACTTATCATACAACGAATAAATACATAATTGAATACATATGTATGTACATTTTAAACCAGTACATATGATTCACATGTCAGAACTTAGTTTAGATTTTTTTTATGTATTTACACCTGGAATTGACATATCCAACGGAAAGGGATCAACTAAGAAAGAGTTAATAACAACACACAACTCTCTTCCAAAATGAATTCCAACGTTATCACGTCGGCTTGACGGCTCCAACAAAAGGTGTCCCTCCAAGGTCACCTACTACTGCTCATCTGCTCCCATGAATGAAAGTTTGCGATCAACACAGGTACCAACCACACGGTACAAAAATTGCAAGGTGAGTTTATTTCACAACAATTGGGAAGGAAACAACATTAACAACCACAATCATTACCAAAAATCCATCAGTCCAATACACACCCGACAAACTAATCATCCAGTTCATTTCACAACTCAAACAATCATACTCAGAATGATGCATGCACCTGACTCATCTATCAGCATGCAATGTGGTACCATATCCTGGAAATAGCCTCTCACAGGAAAAATGATTTACTGCCTATCAGGGCCACCCTGTTTTGCACTGGCCATCCCCCCCCCCCTCGGTGATCAGCCAGCGTCGCTAGGGAATTCCAAACCTGATTACCCCTAACTTGCGTTTTCAGCCCACTGAAACCCACAGGTACGCGCATGCCTTCATTCTATTTCCGTCCATGCACATGAAGTATGAAACATGAGCATCATCAATGTATTACCATAGCCAGGAACAAATCCTTCCCCACAAGGATGACCAAGTGATACACCCCCATGTATATACATAACACACCAATGTGGGCTCATCGATGCACTGGTCGTGGCTAGGAACAAATTCTTCCCCACAAAGATAACCAACCGGTCACTGCACCCCACGTGTATATACACGGCATACAACTATGGCACCATCAATGTATGACCATGGCTAGGAACAAATTCTTCCTCTCAAGGATGACTAGTCATACACCCCCATGGGTATCCATGTAATCCACATCACATAATGACAACCATGGGCACCATCAATGCATGATCATGGCCAGGAACAAATCCTTCCCTGCAAGGATAACCAATCATACACCCCCATGGGTCTTAGTGTACACACACATCACTTCATCTTGATATCATCATCATATATATCAAATTCATCTTATTTCAACATTATCCTCATAAACATCAACTTCATCTCATTTCAACATCAACATCCATTTCATCATCATCTCATTTAAACATCATAAACCACATCGATAACATCTCAATTTCAATATCATCAAAAACATCAACATCATTTTATTTCAATATCATCATCATAAACATCAATATTCAACATCATCAACTATATCAACATTATCTCATTAGATCATCATTAACCCAATCACATTATCCCATTTCAACCTCATCTCATTCATTCACAATCCATATTATCATGAGACTGGTATTTTAGGAAAATTCTAAATTAAAGAGGAGGACTACAATATAGAAAACACACTCTTATGCCCATTTAAAAATTTACTAAAGAATTAAATAGAAGAACACATTATAAAATTTTGGGCAGAGTTCCCTCTGTAATTAAGACTTTTCCCAAAAATCCAATCATTACAACAACAACATCATTCACGGTTTTATCCATCAACAAGCAAATTTATCGCATCCCATTAGTTAAAAACATCATTTGCCTTGAAAACGAGCACACACAGGAACAAACACACATCACTCATAAATACATCATATCCCATTAGTTAAAAACTTAGTTTTTCTTGAAAAACCAGCACACAATAGGGACAGACAGTTATCTTCATAGTTGGAATCCCTGGCCCCCAACTATGGTACCAAAACTATAACTAAATAATAAACTCCCCTTACCTAACTAGGAGTTCTCCCTGTTATAGTCTAGCGGTGTTATTTCGCGATCCTTCGAATACGCGTGCTTGTCCGAACGCAGAGTTCTATGTACCAAATTGAAGATAACTTAGTATAGATTTCAAAGACAAACTTAACATTAACATTCGGGGTCAAATACCCACTCAAATTTAAAAAGAGGCTAAAATGGTGTTTTGGGAGTCCACATCAAAAGACATTATTTTGAAATTTCGATCACACCAATGTGACCAGGGTTCAACAATGATCACAGAAATGAAATCAGTTTCATAAAAAAAGATACTTTTATAACATCTCATTTTCAAAGGATTTTCAAATGAAGTATAGAAACAACCCATAATGATTCTCGAATCACAAGAGATATCAAGAGAGACTTCAAACTAGCTAAAAGAAGACAAGAAAACCATGGTTACCTCAAAGAAACCAAGCAAGGAGGATTGGAGGCTTCGTTCTCTATCGAATCCTCGAGATGAGTTTTGAAGATTCCGCTCCGATAAAGTGTTCCTCTCCGTACGGTGGTTCAACGGCAAGAAATGGTGGCTCGTGACGGTCACCGGTGGCCATGACTGGTAGGGATTATGGTGGGAGGTTGGGTGGTGTTTTGGGAGATGAAGAAAGCCATGTTTTCATCATTTATGCTGCCGGTACTATTTAAAACCTACTTGACTCGCCCAAGTGAGCCAAAATGCTTTCCAAAATTCACTTGGGCGAGTTGACCCAATTTTAAAATTTCTGCTTCTGTGAAAAATTAACATCTCAAGCTTCAAATGTTATTTCGCCAATCCCAACGTTCAAGAGTTACATATATGGATTATGCGCCTACCTTTAAAATTTGAAGGCGATCCAACGGTTAACCAATCCAAAGTGGTGATTTTACTAAAACAGGTTTCGGGTCAAACTCGAAATCACTCAATTTTCAGTGCAACTCAAACAACCTTCACACAACCTACATACATACCAAGCAATTGCACCAGGGTAAAATGCACAACAAATCAACCAATCTAAATTAATCATATAATCAAACAATCACAACAAATACATCAAACATATATTTTCAGTTATCGAAATTTCAAGGTGTTACATATTAGATGGGCCTCCTTCCTCCTTGTTGAAATTATTTTTTGGATGATACCTCCAATTCTGGGTTTGGTTTTGAGAAAAGTTATCTCCCTGATGATAACCTGAGTTCCCCCTTGATAATAGCCCTAGCAGTTTGGATTGTCTATATAGTTTATCTCATTTGACGCTTCCTCTTGAGTCATGCATAAGCCAGACTCATGAGCACCACCACACAAGGTACATCCTCCAACTTGCATCATGGAAGGTGAAGCTGGTTGAACTACATACAATTGTTGAGGAAGCTTATTCAATGTCTCTGTGAGGGTCTCGAGTTATTCTGAGCCAACAATGCGTCTTGAGAAGTGAGTTCCAGGAGGCTTGTTTTGGTAGAAATGTATGTTCTATCCTAGAGGATAGCATGATTGCTTGTTGCCATATTCTTGATTAGCTCCATGGCTTCATAAGGGGTCTTTAACTTGATTTTTCCACCTGCAGATGCATCCAAAAGTTGCTTTGAATGGGGTTGTAAGCCATCAATACACATGTTGATTTGTATTGGTTCATTGAACCCATGTGTGGGAGTCTTGCCAAGCAATCCCAAAAAGTGATCTAGATCTTCACTGAGTGATTCATCAGGAAATTGATGAAAAGATGAGATCTCTGCTTTTCCTTCAGCTGTCTTCAACTCTGGGAAATATTTCTTCAAGAATTTCTCCACCACTTCCTCACATGTTCTGAGGCTGTTACCCTTGAATGAGTGTAGCCATCTTTTGCTTCACCTGCTAAAGAAAAACAAAATAGGTTAAGGCGGACAACATTCTCTGGAACTCCAGCAATCTTGATTGTGTTGCAAATCTCTATGTAGGTGGCCAGATGAGCATAAGGATCCTCATTAGGCAACCCATGAAAAAGATTGCAATGGATCAGCTGGATGAGTGAATGAGGATAGGAGATGTTGGTTGCGTGCACTTCTGGCCTCACAATGCTAGTGAATTATTGTGGTGTAGTGGAACTCGAATAATCTTCAAGAGTCACCCTGAGAGGTCCGTCTTCTGCCATTGGAAGTTCCTCAAAGATAGGATGAGGAATAAACACGGTTCGTTCCTCTAATATAAGAGGATGAATTCAAGATGGTGAAGAAGAATAGTCTCCCTTTTCTCCTTGTAGAGCTTGCCCTCTTGCCTCCTTCTTGCAGCGTTGTTTCTCCCACGGGTAGCTTCAATTTCTGGATTTAGTGGAACAAGATCGTCCGTCGAAGTTTTACCTCATACAAAGAATAAGAACACTAGAAAAAAAATCAACAAGGTTCAAGAATTAAATGCAAAAAATAAAAACAAAAATAAGATAAAAAACATATTTAAGATTAAAAAAATTAAAATTTAAAAACATAAAAAAAACTATTTATTATTATTATTATTTTAATATTTTTATAAAAAAAATTTGAAATTTGTTTAACAAAAGGGAAAATAAAAATTAAAAAAATGCTGAAATTCTAAAAGATAAATTAGAAAGATATTAAATCTAATAAGATAAGACAAAAGATAATATAAATATCAACCTAACAATAAAATCTTGAACGATAATAGTTATGATAATTTCCTAATAAATTTAAAGATAACTACCTAATCTAATCCCTAAAAGATAATATAAAATAAAATCTAAAAGATTTAAATTTGAATTTTAAAATAAAATAAAATGCTTAAAATGAGGGTATACAAACTACCCAGTACAAGGAACAAAGACCCTGACAACGGCGCAAAAAACTTGTTATCTCTTTGGCAAGCGTACCAATACGTCTAAGTAGTAATAAAATGATAAGACCGAGTGTCTAGTCCACAAGGACTTTGATTATACTTATAATTTGTATATGTCTAATTTTAAGCAATTAACAAAATAATTTTGAGATTTGTATGCAAATATAAATTCAAAAATAAAATAAACAACAAAATAGATTAAGAGCCAGAAAAGAAAACAAACACTTGGAGATTGAATTGAAGGTTGATGCAGGATTATGAGATATGTTGGGTGTTCAGCCTACCAAAACTACTCTTGATGCAATGTTAATGATTTTTTACTATTTAATATTATTTTACATATTACCTTCATCCTTTAATTTACTCTAACTATGATCCATCATATGAAAGAGCCTAAATTACCTAATTTCACTCCTGATCCCTCAACAAGCTACATCAAATAATTAACAATTGTTATGTATATTTAATGCTAAACAATGTCATTCTATCCCTAGATGCAGATTGTCTAGATATTCTTTCCCAGTTCTCAGAGTATACATATTTCCCAATGCATAAACCCTCATAACATTACATGCATATGGATGATCAGACCACAAACATGAAAATAGATTTATAAAATAATAATAATATGAAAATAGCATTAAATAGATAGTGAGAATCGTTATATCAAGAGTGTTTGGTTGCTGAACCTCCAACAATGAGTGGTTTAGCCTCTCATTGGCATGAGAGACTTACAATAAACAAAAGAGAACAACAATTGATGAAAGATAATGGAAGAAAACGGGTAGAATAAGGGGTATAAGCCGACTTCTGTGTAGTGGATTCTTCTCTCCTTTGTGCCTTGGGTTTCTTCTCTTTTGCTTTTTTTACTATCCTTTTCCTCTAACTGCTCACCTCTTTTTATAATAAAAAAATTTCTTTATTGGGATTTTTTTTATATTGGCGATGCCCTAAGCCCATAAGTGTGCGCTAAGCCCAAATCCTCAATCTATCTTCCAAGTCTTTAATGTGTAATCTTACAAAGAAAGTACAACCAACAGACCATAAATCAACTAATTTTAGCATTTATTGGATAAAAGTTCAAAAAAGTTAAATTCTTATATTTTCAACCATGGGAGAAGCATTAAAAGAGGAAAAAGAAGATAATTGTTATGTAATTTATAGGCATAATTTATGTATAAATAACAATTATCATCACAAGGTGTCCTAGTTTCTAGGTGAAAATACCTGCAACTGTCTAGTATCCTTCTTACAATTTTATTTGGTACTTCATATTAACTTAAAATGGCAAGTTTCTAGTCATAGTGGGGGGAATGGGCTCTATTGGCATGGCGGGGTAGAAATGGGTTTGTTTAGTTTAAGGGTTATTGTTGCCTGCATTTTCCAGTTGCCGTCTGCATGCTCTTTTTATCAATAATAAAGTCAATTGTTTAATCTTTGCTGAGACATTGTTAATTTAAGTTAGATTCCATTAATGTAATACTTTTTAAAATGATTAATATTATTTTATAAGCAATATGTGTGTAAGAAAAAATGTTTTCTTATTTACCACCGCTAATAATTTCTTTTTTAAATTTTTTTATATAAAAAATACATGCTAAGACGGTTCTCTCAAAAACCTTTTTAGAAAGTATACTTTCAAAGTCGATTTTTGGGAAAACCATCTTAGAATCCTCAATGTTTTTTTAAAAAAAAACATTCTAAGACAATTTTCTCAAACACCGTCTTAGAAAGTAGACTTTCTAAGGCAGTTTTTGAGAAAACAATCTTAGAATACACATTTTTATTTTTATTTTTTAAAAAATACATTCTAAGATGGCTTTTACTTGAAAACCGTCTTAGAATGATGATTTTTTAAAGACGGTTTCTCACGAAATCGATATTGAATCTCCAATTCTAAGACGGTTAAGGAACCGTCGTGGAAAGTGTTGACTTTTCACGACGTTGACTTCAAAGACAGTTCAAAAGTCGTCGTTGAATGTCTTAAAGAATCGTTGTTGAAGATGCTTTTTCTAGTAGTGATAATATGCTCTATATTATTATTTGCCAATTTATTCACAAGTGATAAATGTCTGTATAAAAAACCAATTTAGTATAGTGGTATTATGGTTTACACTTATCTGGGAAATTTAACACCTATTTTGTTATTGATGTCTATTGCATAGAACCCTGCTCCTATTAGGATTATTTCAAAAAACCTATTCATGGAGACAATGTTCTTTGAACTTGCAGGCAAATTGGATCTCACAACTCTTGCATTTTTGCCCCTAAAGTCATCAGAAGTTCTGATTATGCATCTGAAATTGGGATTAAACCATTAGAAAACAAACTTAGTTGTTCATGTTTGTAATTTAAACCACCTTTTATAGGTATTAATTATTATATTCTTGCAGAATGATCCAAATAAAATCCCAGCTTCATTTTTTTGTTGTTGTTTTCTTCAATTTCTTCTCCTACACCTTTCATTTTTTCTTTTTCTTTTTTGTTCTTGTTTACTTTGACTTTTGTCTATTCTCCTTCTATACCTATTTACTAAGATAAATTTTCTTTTTAACATTTCAAATCAAAGTAAAAGAAGTTGGAATTGGTTGGGGGCTGGGTTGATGTATGGTTATATAGTTGAGATTTTCATCCATTTAGTAAGTAGTTTATGAGATCAAAGTAAAATTTTGAGGATTTTCGGCCTTTGGACACAAGCTTGAAGCCACAGAATTCCATATGGTTAAGAATAGGAGATTCTTGTTTGTGGTAATAATCATGAAATGAGTTTTTTAACACAAGCAATTTGTATCATAATATATGTAGTTACTTTCCTTGAGAAATATTTATGGAAAATTTATTTTGATTTTATATTTATTTCAAATTTTTGGCAATGGTTGGATTGAAAAATATTTAATTGAATAAGGTTTTTATATTGTTGAATTTGTCAATAATACACGTGTTGAATTTATTTATTAATTATTTATTTTTTTTACTTGACTACTTAGTACTCTTTTTTATATTAACGTTTATTATGAATATGTTGTTTTATAACTATGACTAATTATCGTATTAAAATGGTTAACCACATATTTTAGAGAGATAATTCAATGTTGTTAAAATCTAAGTGATCAAAATTGATTTTTCTATAAGTAAATGAGGAGTTTATTTATAACGGAAACACACATCATCAAATGAATGAATATGGATTTTATAGTATGTGAATTTATATTCCTCATATTCATATCATTGTTAAGTCAACAACAATTATGGGTTAAGTTTGGTTCAATGATGGTTAACTTTAGCCCTTCAAACATTATTACTCAAAAGTTACACCTGAACAATATTTTCATTGGCTCATGCCTAAAATATTGAACTTGTATGAGCAAAACTTGTGTCATGTAATTTAACGAAATAATTATACCTATACCAAGAGTGTCAAACAAATTATATTTGTTGGCTAGTTATGTGCAAAGTTAATGTTGCATTGGTAACTTAAGTAGTTACATTTGATTGGATTTCATTTTAAATTCAAATTTTCATTATAAACTACAAAAAATGATGATTGTAAATGATTTGGAAAGTGCACTATACACATGTTAACTCTTACTATTGTTTTAAATTTAGGCACATCATATGATGAAAATTTGTTTTCATGTTATCAATAATTGGTTAAATGTATCATAAATAACGGTTAACCTTTTATCACTCGTGGTTAATTCTAATCCTTCTAATCTTATTATTCAAAAGTCACATGTGAACTTAATTTTCTTTTATTGTATGCCTAAAAGATTGAACTTGTATGAGCAAAGCTTGTCTCATGTCATAATTCTACCTGTATCAAGGGAATCATGGAAACTATAATTACTAATTAGTTATGCCCAAAGTTAAGGTTACTTTAGTAACTTAAATTGTTATATTTAATTGAATTTCATTTTACATCCATCTTTCGCTAAAAATTACAAAATATGACGATTCTAAATGATTTGATAAGTGTATAATATACATAATAACTCTTACTTTTGTTTTAAATTTAGGCAAACCATATGATGGAAATTTATATCGATGCTATGTATAAGGTGGTTATGTCAATCTTAAATTATTGCTAACTTTGTTTATTATAGGTTAATAATGTTATTGAGTGTCATATATAGTTAAGTACATATGTAAACATGGTCAATTTGAGTCACAAATGATTATAAATAAATTTGACTAAATCAATTATTTGTGCTTGTGCTTAATAATATTTGACACGAGAAGATAAAGACCAAAATGCATAAATCAAACTATGCATGTAATAAAAGATGAAGACCAAAACGGATAAATCAAATTTCAAACCAAATTTATATTGACACGAGACATTGTATTACATAATCATTGCTAATGTCTCAGCATGTATTTGGATGAATGTCAATCCTGATTTGTTTTTCAACTAAAAATTTGTATATTCGTGTAATTTTCATACTTATGAAATAATAACACACACAAGATGAACACACACACACAACCATTGCCAAAGAGTGCATTGCAATCATATATAACCAAGACAGTTAAAAAAGAATAAGAAATAACGAGAAAGTAACATGGTTGCGTAAATTGAAAGACAAAGAAAGCACTTATAAGAAAAGTGTCGTGGTGGGTTGTGACCGAAGTAATAGAGGGAGCAACAACAAAACAGAGGAAGCAACAATTTTGTGTTTGACGAACGAATCTGACAAATGAGAAGAAAAAACACAGTAACTACACAAACTCCCTCCAATGTTGACGTTTGCACCATCTTCAATGAATGCGAAGGAGAAACAGGGTACAAAAGAAGCATTGCTATGCAAAGTAGAGTCTTCAATTTGCGTACAGGCAACACTGTTTTCCTTTCCCTCTTCATTCTTATTTTTAATTTCAAATTTTTGTTCTATTTTTATTTTTTATTTTAATCAGTTGAAATAATAAAATAATATATTTAAAGCCAAATAAACAGATGACTAATAGGGATATAAGAGTATTTGAATGTTTGTCTATCTTTTTCCATTATATCTTTTTCTCTTATGATAACATATGGAGAGTCCAACGATCTGGAGTACCACTATCACAATGTGCAGTTTGCAATACACATTCACAACATGTCTCTGTCTTCTTTATTTCTTTAATTTGGTCAACATCTTTATTGCAATACCCATTTTGATATAAAATGATACTTCCAATTGTTAAACCACTGTTGCCAACAACTTGGTATCATATAACATTTTTAATAATGTAGCTTAAATTATTTAATTTGATCATCCATATGTAATTATTCGAACCAAATTTTCTTATTTCATTTTCATGTAAAAATAATTTTAAAAATGTTATTATTATCTCTATATATATTCATTTACTTTAGGAGTAAATATTGTCTAATTTATATATATATATATATTTAATATTTTAAAATTGATATAATTTAAAATTCATTTTATATTAATTATTTTTATTTTAATATATATATATATATATGTTTTAAGAAATATATGTAATGTTCAATTTATTTCAAATTTGACATTAACAAACATTACACCACTCAACTGTAACAAATAGACAATAAAATGTTGTATTATATCTATAGCAGCAAAAGATTCAGGTTAGCTCACCACGGTACAATCCAACAAGCAAGCCAACACGACACTTATCAATCCCAAGAGAAAATCACATTCATTTATGTGTTGTTTTTCTTTTACCACTCTCTCTCCCCCTTCAGGACCCTTCCAATTCATGCAATTGAAAGGGGGTCCCAATTGCACAATTGCGCAACCAAGTCATCAAAAGAAAATATTTCAAGACCATAATGACCAAAACAAGACAAAGCAGCGAACTAACTGTACAGACCATAAAATCGATGATTGATACATGTCCACCTATGGTACATTTTTTAATTTTTACACTTATTAATATATTCAACCAAACCAATTGTGAATGACAAACCAATTCACAAGACATTGGCTGATGCCATTTGACCAGATGAAGTGCTGGTTACCTCTGCTACATTCTTCTGTTTTATAAGAGAAGCAGAGTCAGCTGGCAATCCAGATTCTGAAACATCACCAATATCGAGTGTCTCTAGAAGACTTCCAGAAGTTTCATCTCCCTCCAACTGTAAGATCAAAACAAAAAGTCCTCAAATTTTGACTTGCAACTTAATGTGTTCCAGAAGTGATCCATTAACACTTGACATGACTACTCAAAGTATTTCCTCCTAATGCTAAGCAATGTTTCGCAATTGACATAATTAAACTATGATAATTCTATCAATTTCATTATATCCAGAAAATGATAAACTAACATTAATGGCACAGGAGGTTTTAGACAATTTGATAAGTTTTATATTGCAAATATAACAGAAAATAGTATATAGCTTTATTTCCTTTAAACCAGTTTCCAATCGGTGATGTGTAATATTTCAACATTTGTGCTCCGAAAAAAAAATAGAACAGGTAGGGGGCGGGGGGGGGGGGGGGAAGCACCTACAAATTCAATTATTTATACATTTTGGAAGAAAACAGAAAAGCAAACCAATTGTTAAAACAAAAAAACTGGGAACACAGAATATGAAGAAGAAAAAAATATCAAACAGTTTACAGGAAAAAAAAAAGTGGAATTTAAAATAAAAATCAAACTTGGCGGGGCAATCTCAGATCACTTTAGGTTCAACAACGATAAGATGGAAATGCTTTCTTCAGGAAAGAAGGGAAAGGAAGCAGAAAGGGGAATCAATTTACTATTTCATCAACATTTTATTACACATTTACTCAAAATTCAGTCAAATGTGATAGCAAATCACCTGATTCAACATTTACACAGCATGAATAGAAGCTAATATTTAACTACTCTTAAGTATATGAAGACAGAAAAAATTGTCACTTAATCAAATGGAAGAATAAACAAATTTAAACCTCCAAAACTAATAAATTAAAAACTATACCTCAAGTTGGCTGAGCATGTCAATAGCTGCATCCAAGTCACCACTGTTTACATTATAGACATCTACAAGGGACTGATAAGATACACCAGGAAAATTCATCCTAAGATACTCCAAATCCATATCAAGTTCTTCATCTAGCAACTGATTATCCGTCAACTCTGCCACATTCTGTGATGATGAAGTGTAGCCTGTGTAGGAACTAGAAGCAGACTGGCTTTTTGCTGGAAAAGCTTCAGGTTTCAAGAGCCATTCCGAGCTAGCGTTGATAAGTTGCGGATCATTTGTAGCACCCTGATGAGTCATCTGAAACCACACTGTCCCATCATAAGTCTTGGAATCTTTTTCTTTCAAAGGTGTTTTACCATCTGCCCCCCTTTTAGAGAGAGGAACATATGAGGCTGCATATGGATTCAAAGACGATGATTGTGGCTTCATGGAGTCAGATGTAGACAAACAATTCTTCTTCTTGATCTTCCTTTTCCATTCCCACACATGCACAAGAAAGAATCAGTCAACATGATACTAAAGTTAATCAAGAATTAAATTCCTTTCTTGGGGAAGCTCAAAAAATACAAGAAGGAATCCAAAGCTTCAAATTTCAATAATCTACAAATACAAAAAATAAAAAGATAGACAGGGAGTAGATTATGATTGAACAAGCTCTGAATCAGTAAACAACAGAGCCAAAACACACGATATCAATGATGATTCAATCATCAAACTTTCTTGTAACCCTTTTCACAAGTGCATGCGTAAGTAAATAGGTTCAATCATATATATATATATATATATATATAAATTTCTATCACTCCTTGATGGAGCACTCATATAGCAAAAAAAAAAAAAAAAAAAAAAAAAAAAAAAAAAAAAAAAAAAAAAAAAAAAAAAAAAAAAAAAAAAAAAAAAAAAAAAAAAAAAAAAAAAAAAAAAAAAAAAAAAAAAAAAAAAAAAAAAAAAAAAAAAAAAAAGAAGACATCAGATCAAGTATTTATTCTGAGAAGATCAAGAAACCCTAGTAAAAACAAAAACAAAGCTTTAAAATTTGACTTTTCAGCGATCCCTTTTGAAACACCAGCACGATCAAGCTAAACTAAAACCTCAATCAAATTTTAAAACAACTTTTTTTTAAAAAAATGAAATTTGCAGCGATACATCGATCCACCAAAAAATTATTGATTGCAACCCAATAATACCAAAGGACAATTTGATTGTAGCTTTTTCATCTGCAACGATCAGTGAATAACAAAATTGTGATTCGAATTGCACAAAAAACAAAAGAAAAAACGAAAACAAAGGAGATTAAAATAAAATGGGAACAAACCAATGAGACAGAAATCACGAAACCCTAATTCTGGAGATCGCTGTGACTGGAAGGGAGAGAAAACTACAATGAAATGATTGAGACAGAGAAGTTTAACTATTTTCTCCTCTGCGCAACTGTTATTTTGTTAGAAATCAATCAGTATGTATGTATAATAACTAACATGTATAATAAGTGTATAAAAAATATAAAAAAATAATTTGTTGAAAATTGGAAAATAAAAAATATGAAGAAAAATTGATGTGAATATAATTAACAGTCTTGTCTTTGTTTTTTTTTAATTAATTAACAGTCTTGTATAATAAATTAAGTCTTAAATCTTAAAAAAGTTTATTAAATTTGACAGGTTGATATATCTAAATATTTTATAATAAATATATTATTGTTAATATGATATATAATGTTATAATTATTTTAGTAAAATTATACAATTAGTTGAGTGATTTCATAAATCCGATTAGAGGAAGAAAAAATATTTATTTTTTAAACTAAAATCTATAACATTAAAATATATTAATATTTTAAACATAACAAATTAACAATAGCAATATAACATAACAAATTAACAATACTTGTAATTAGACTTATGCATGTTATGCGCTTAGAGTATGCCAGTAAAACATGCTAAGTTCTAGGATTTAATGGGTCACACTCAGAAACTCGATATAGTTTTGTGAATTAAAAAAAATGCTAATTATCTGCAACTTGCACGGACTTAATGAGACAATCTTATGTTAATAATTGATATAATTAATACGAGAGTCGATTATTTCACACTTAATGTATACTAATTTTATCACTATACAATATTTTTTTATAGTTTCAAATATGAAGTAATATAACATGTAATATATAATCAGACGGTATAATTAGCCCTGTGATAATAATTGATATAATTAAATTAAATTTCTGAAAATTTCAATTACCATATAAAATTACTATTGTGTCCTTGAAACATTTTTTTGGGGGACGGGTGGAGGAGTTTGAAAAACTTATTTTAAATAACAAATTTCTTCTCTTCAAATAAACTTTTATTTTATCAAGAAAAAACGACAAACTTTTATTATTAGTGAATTTCACACTTATCATTCCTCTTTCCTTCATTCTTCTCTCCACTAAATGAGAATTTTATCTTATATATTGATATTGTTGAGTCATAGACAAATTAAATCCTTCAAATATGTTTTACATAAGAATGGTAAAACGGGCTTGGCCCATCGGGCCGGCCCGCTTAGCCCGCAAAAAAAAGCAGGCTGGATTGATAATATCAACCCGCAAATCAAAGCGGGGCGGGTTAGCCGGCCCGCAAAATTGTGGGCCAAACGCGGGGCAGGACAGGGCGGGCCAGCTCGCTAGACCTATATTATTTAAATATTAAATATTATAATTAAATAAATATAATTAACATATTTTGAAATAGGTATATTCTTTAAATTTATACTCTTTCGTACTCTCATAATTAACTTCTAAGTCTTAATATTAAAATGGTTATGATAATGATACTTTCAAATAGTCTTTCATTACTAGCATATTACACTTTTGGACAATTTACAACCGTAAATTTCATTTGTAAATGGTATAATTTTGTGAATTATCACATGACATCATTTATTTAGCATTAATTTTAAATTATTTACTTTTATTTAACTGTGTTTTTTTTAATTATCATATTTATATTTTTTTATAATTTTTTTAAATTTTTGATGCGAGCTGACCCGCTAGCCTACCGACCCGCATTAAAGTGGGACGGGCTAGCATTTGTAGCCCACTTTGCAAAAGCGGATCGGACCAGCCCGCCCCGCATTTTTCACAGGCCAAGTAGGTCCGTCCTGTTTTTTTGCTGACCAGCCTATTTGCCATCCCTAGTTTTATAAGACAATAAGTGTATTTGTGAAAAATTATCATTTTTTTCAAGAAACACAATTCAACCTCATTTTTTCTTGTCTTTACAAATATGATTAGTGATTATTAGTCATAATTAATACTATAAGAAATTTTAAAGTGATTTTGACATTTTGCAATAAAATAATATTGTCCAATGCCATATGTATGTTTTGCGAGAAGCAACTCTCGAATTGAAAAACACCAAGTACCACCACTTCCAACACTTAGGATATTATCATTTTACCTCCCATGCATCTTATGCGGTCTAATAGGACAATTAGAAACACTAATTTTGGTTAATGGTGAGATTTATAATAATAGAAAAATATCTTACACTAGGTCAACTTTTAACCTTGCCAAATTTTTAGAAGTGAAAATCTTACATCATGAAGAGATTTCCTCAATCCTGGCTATAGAAAGCATGATTCAGCACATGCTTGTCCCTTTCAATACTTGTAAATAGCAAGTCGGCCACGTTACAAGGGACTTTGTATCACTTTGATTAGCACCTCACAAGGAACTAAACACCGTTAATTTTTTTTGCCTCTACAATTTCTGCAATTCATCGTACTAGTACTAGGGTTGCACAAAAAAGAAATCAGAATGTTAAGGACCCATATTAGTATGAGAAACTATAGAGACAATTAGGCAAATTAAAAAATGTACATCTATGACCTGCTAGTGAGTCATAAGTCAATCATAACTAACACTATATAGATCATTAAAACTCAAACCAATCATTTCTCAATAACAAGCCAGATCTTTGCTTGAATAACATCTGAAATTTTGTCAAAATAAAAAATCATGACCAAGGCTGCCTAAAGTTAAATATAATTACAATAATGTTTTTGGTGAAACAAGAAAAACACATCTCCGATGCCAAATTAATACATTAGTAAGTGCTTAACATCAAAACAATAAAACTACATGTGATAATACTTGCATAGACTGACACAATGCTTACATACTGTCAAACAAATAATTGGATGCCCTGGTTACAGTTACTACGCCTGTCTTTTCCCTAAGAATACAATAGATGCTTGTGAAATTACAAGCACATCAAAATTTCAAAGCAGTTGTGACAAGAATACCAAATCTAGCACCTACTGCAATGAAGCAATCAAGACATTAAATTGGACAATTACGGATGCATGTTAGGATTTGATGGTTCTGATACAGAAAAAATACTCCTCTTATCACATGCATGCAGCTTACCTTCATGTGCAATAAACAATACTGCTATAATTTCTTTCATTAAAATTGAATTTATGTACAAAACTATCCGCTGAGTTATCCATGAATTAAGCATCTATATATTAACAAGCTCAAAATGAGCAAAAATTAATAGGCATCTATACTACTTTTTCACATTCAAAAAACATCCCAAAATTCCCTTTGCTTTAAACATAGTATGTAAGGGAAATTTGAAGTCGAATTTGTGCACATTTTTACCAAGGCAAGAGCTGCAAGACCCATTTCCAGACTTCTACTATTAACAGAAAATGAAGTTGCACAAGTTAATTTGATGCAAGTCAATCCTGGGATGTGGCAGAATATTCAAAAAGAAGGCGTTTGGATGGAGCAGATTGTAGGAGCACTCGCAAACGACTTGTAAGCAGATAGCTCAATGTCCATTGCATTGCCATCTCGGACTCCTTCATTTGCCTAACGATTGTGGCCTGAAAGCCAAATAATTTCTTTAGAATAAAGAAAGAAAATGATAGTAGAAACCTGCAGCTTTAACATTGGCCCAGGATCTCTCAGTGAAAAGTAGAGAGTATTTAGAATTTCACTATACAAAAAATAATAGATGCTTGTACACGATGTAGCAACTAGAAACTAACAACTGCATGATCTGTTTCTACTTTAGAATGTCTGCTTAATGGAAACAAAACATCTCCCCAGTAGTGAATGACAAAACAAAATCCACCGTCCAGAAAAAGAAAACTGACAAAGATCATATACCACAAGAATATATTTAGGGATTTTTACAAAAATTGTTACAAAAAGTATTTAACTTAGGAATGAAGTGAACAACAATCCACTTGGTGTTAACAATCTTATTATAAGTAACCAACCACTTGTTATCGAGTAGTTAATGAGCAACCAACCATTTATTATTCCTAATCCAGAAAGGCTTTTACCCAGAATTTTTTTTTTTTGGTAATTTCCATATTTAGCCATCATGATTAAAATAGAGTTGCCATCTGAAATCCATGTAATGGGTATCATTTGTTGCTCTAAATGTCATAGCTATTCTTTTCCTTCTATTGATATCTGATACAGATTTTTAAATGATTAACACAAGAAGTCAACTGAAATTAATGGTAACATAGGTCATGGGAACCAAAGGTTTGAAAGATTAACTAGTTTTATTATGATTACCTGAAGACGTTTCCCAAGCTGAACTTCAACTTCTGTACCAAAAGATATATTACTGGCAAGTGACTTGAGAGGATCTGCTGTAGGATCAACAGAAACTAAACTAGGAATCTGAGGTGCATACACTAGCCTCCACCTAGCTTGGCCAAACTCTCCCTTCCCTTCTATTCGTGGCATCAATTTTTCCAGAGTTGCAGTTGCAAGCTTTTCAAAAGCAAGCTGACCATTTCCTTCCAAAATGGATTCAGCCAACTGACTCTCGAATCTTCTGGCAGCCTACATAGATAAAACAATTAATAGAACCATTCTGCCTGAAAATCATATCACGAAGGCATTGATTTTCACAGATTAGACGATTCACAATAATAAATCTATTAAAATCCACTTAACAGTTCTAGGCTCCAAGGGTTTTGCCTAAACCAGGGATTTTGAGAGATTAATCATCTTAATGACCTGATCCAATACTAACAGGGACATGAAATTTAAGAGTTCAATTCTTTATATTGACTGAGATGACTATAACTTGGATGTGAAATAGACTGTATATCCCCAAGTTAGTACCTATATCACGAAATAACTTCAATAACTCGCACATTTACATGATTACCTTATGTTAGTAATTGCTATGAGATGAGTTAAATTGTTTTCTTGTCATTGAATGTATTTCCTTTATTAATTATTTACATTTTATATGTTAGAGAGATGTGAATTTGTAAATCCAAATAATAATAATAATAATAAAAGGCTACATTTAATGTCAGAATTGAAGAGCAAGGATTCGCCTACAACAGAAAGAGTGAGGATTCAATAGTGCAGGAGCTAGGAGTCCGACACACTTTATAGGTGTGAATAAAGCCATTTGTGGCATAGGTCCTTCATGTTTTCAACTCAAGGTGAAAAGTTTATGGTTCTCAATTTAAATAATTTCTTCAAATTTTCCTCTATTACTTTTATATAGATCAAAATTACACTAAAACTTACACAAAAAGTGTAATTGTTAAACAAAATCATCCTATCTATATGTACTTTATATGCGCCTGTTTCACAGTAACAGCATAGATTATGGGACTAACAAGTTGAATTTTTAGCTCCAAATTGGTCGAGCAAGATTACAAGAAGAGCATATGTTTTACCTCAGTGGGCGAGAGTGCATCCTGTTCCACAGAACGTGTTGAGGTCACCACAAGTTTGTCCTGCCAATTGCTAGCTCTACCTTGAATTCTGAATTGCCACTCAGATCCAACCAAAGCTAAATCAAGCATTGGATCTAGTCCATACTCAGGCTCAAACTTTGCAATATTTAAATGCTCTCGTTTTAACCTCACCTGCATTTGAAATGGATAGTATCAACATCAACATGTGTCAAGAAATAGACAAGACAAACCAAAAGAAAACCAACCTAGTAGAAACCACACTACCACGGTACAATTTGCAGGAGTTGTAAAAATAAAATATTACACATACCTGTGTTGCAACTAGATCAACTTCACCATTCTCAAAAGTCAGTATGCCTCTAGGTTTTATCCATTTGGGATGGGCCAGACCATTTAACTCAAGTTCTCCACTTACACCAAAATTAAGAATCAAAGGATAAACTATCCTCAACTCTGGTCCAAGCACAAGCTTCAAATCATTGAGACAGATTTCTACATTTGGTTTAATCTGCACTTGCTCCATCTGCTTTTCAACCTGAGTTGACTTATTAACTGGCACTGTTGGTTTTGTAGGAAAGAAAGATATCATAATATATACTAACAACTATTGTGAAAATATAACATAATGCATATAATTTAAGATCATTCTACAGAGGTGAGTGTTTCTGTAAGTATGCAAATACATTGGATTGAACATTATTCATAAGCCTGCAGCAAAGTCCACAAAAACTAAGGTGTAACAACGTAGGGAATCAGATCCACGGGAATCATGATAACATAGGGGTGGGGGGAACCCCCTTCCTGAGGTAAATCTAAGGATATAGAAAGGAAAGCAAGAGCTTTTCAGTTTCAATTAATAGTAAGGGAGTTAATTCTGATTACAGAGCATTCAGCACCAAATTATATGCAAAAAATAGATCACAGGCTAAACTGATGGACATGTAAAGTAATACCAGAGCCAGAGGATTGAGATACTTTTGCCCTTGAAGAAGCAGATTCTGAGTTGAGAAATCTTGAAACATATCTTGAAGCAAACATCCGACTAACACCAGCAGTAGGAAGCACAGACTGATTTGATGGAAATGTATTAGAAGGAGGAGTACCACCTCTGTCATGTGGCAAATATGCTTCTCCCTGACTTATTTTGATATTCCCAGATATGTTTGGTTGCAATATCGAACCAGTTATTTGCAACTGAGAATCAACCTGACCACTGACAAAAGTAGAACATCTGCTTTAATAGAGACTATATATAATGAGGTGGGGGGTTGTTGGAAGATGCAATTCCAAAAATCAATAATATTTATGAATTAATGGTCGCATCAGCCATTTTAAATCCATTAATAAGTCAAGATGTTTAACTTAAGAAATATGTAGAAGTTATAAAATCAACCTTAATACTTTTTGTGCCCGTACTTCCAGAACTTCACACTTCAATTCAATCTTGTCATCTGGGGCTGCTTCACTAGTTCTGAGTGGCAGGTTCCCTTTTACAAGAAGCTTTCCTTTTCTGCTTACCCTACTCTCCAGTGAGGTGATGCATAACCTGTTTGATTGCACATGAACATTTCCACCAAAGTTGGTTAGTGGTTTTCGGAGCACTGGTGAAGAAATAGATGCCCTGTGGAAAGATGCGTGTCCATTAAGTACTGGTTGATCAACTGTACCTCTGACCTATTAAGTCAAGCCATATGACAAGATTCAGAGAAGTAAATATCAAATATGTGAGACAAATTATATTCATTTCACCCACCTCAAGCTTCAAATCTGCATTGCCATGAAGCCAATTCGCATGAGGAGATAAAGCTGTAACCAATGTCATTCCTCCATCTTTTATATCAGCATCAATCCTGACTTCTCCAACATCTAAAATTTGCCAATTTAAACCTTTAAGGCTTTCTGCTAATTGAGTATTCCAACCTTCTTCGTTTCTATCTCTAGAAACTTTTTTGTCGCTGGCATCATCAACGGTCCCTCTATTCTTCTCCTTCACCCAATCTGGAACCCAAGTAACCTGACTCTTATCTAATTCTACATCTTCCTGTAACGTGTTATTTTGCACAAACGCAACAGGAATGCTACCCTGAATGAGTACATGACCATTTTGGGTTGTAGGTTCAAATTTTGCATTGAATAGAAAACGACTGGTTGAGGTTAGAGAAGCAACAACTTCGGCTCTTCCAAGATCAACACCACCAATGGAACCATCCAGGAGCCTTACTTGCACATCACATTCTGGTTTTGCTAAACTTCCTCTAAGATCTCCTTCCATATGCAATATACCCTTAATGGGTGCCAACAACTGTCGCAGAGAATGGACAACATCCATTGCTGTAGATTCAATGATCTGGACTAAAGTTGGGACCAGACTAACAGGAAAATTTAATAC
>PYAF01000973.1:27881-49744 GCA_007407185.1 Glycine tomentella | reverse complement strand
AGTAATAACTAACTGTGTTGTTAGGCAGTTAGTGGGTGGGTTAGTCTACATATACGAAGCTGGGTAGAGGGAAGGGCTACGACTATTGTAAGAGTGGAGGCCGAGTACCTCGAATACTCACCAAATTGTAACTCTGTAACCACATTCTTGAGCAATAACATTCGTTCAGTCTCAATTTCTGAACCAGTATCTATCACAATCCCTCTTAAGATCCTGCAACCTTCCTCATTTGAAATACAAACAGAACCAAGGTCCCTCCACCATATGGATTCTCCTCTGACCCTTGTATTGACTCCCAAGTTCCTCCAACCTCCATATTTTGACTCCAACACAGTCACCCATAGTTCATCCTGTTGATGGAACAGATTCCAAACCCATTTCCCAAGTAAAGCATAATTGAATGTAGCAATGTCCTTAATACCCAAACCCCCACACTCCTTGGGTTGACAGATGACATCCCAACTAACCCAAGCAATTTTCCTCTGATCTTGACTATCACCCCACAAAAACCTTCGTTGGATTCTGATCAAGCTCTCTACCACCTTCTTCGGGACCTTGAAGAATGACAATGAAAAAATAGGAATTGCATTGAGGACAGACTTAATCAAAGTAACCCTCCCCCCAAAAGAAAAATACTTCTTTTTCCAAGTAGCTAATTTTCGCTCACACTTCTTAATCAAGGGATCCCACATGACAGATTGCCTTGGGTTCACCCCGATAGGTATACCCAACTACAGAAAGGGGACAACCAGCTCTCTACAATTCAGATACAAGGCAGCATTGTTAGCCCACTGTTCATTCATACCTACGATTAATCAGAAAATTTTCTGGCTATGATATGTCAAGCAACAAAAACGCAGGAGAATAACAAATTGAGAAATCCTGGCCAACTTATTCCCAATTTATGAAGAATTAACCAAATTGAAAATAATCTTTGTACAAAGAACGGTGATTAATCAAACAATAACTAAAATCACTAACCAAATATCATATTATCTTTCTCTTATTGGAATTTGTTTGTTAGGACCTCCTAAATTGGAATCAAGGGTCAAATGTCAAAGATAGATTGCTCAGAGATACTCTCCCTGATATAATTGGACCAACATCATAATGATTCAGATATAGGGTACAGCAAAGAGCAAGGTCGATAGAGAAAAATGATTTCAAACAGGCTAATATAATTCCTTACTCTCTGTATAGTTCCCCTGAGAGAAGCGAGCTCCAATTCATCAAGTGGAAAATGCCGTACCTACAAGGAGCTCCATCCAAGCATGGAGATAAAAAGCAAGATTTAAATACCAACTTTTGGTCTAATTACCAAGTGACCTAAATCATGCAAGCAGAGAAACAAACAGATCTAGATTCAAATAGTGATCCTAAAATTTAAATATAGTGACCTCCAAGTTAGCAGAATGAAATGGTTGAAAACAAATGTTAGCCCTCAATTGCCCTTTCTGAAGGGAAATAGATAACAGTTTCCCACTTTGCAGACCATCTTCGCTACGGGGCTGTAGTGGCCCAACAAACTCCACTGCAAGACTTTCATCAGTTCTACCAGAGGCATCCAACTGTATTTCAAAAATAAACTGAAAGTTACAACTATATATATTAAATGGAGCCAGATGATCTGAAACTGTCACAGAAACGCAGCATATACTTGACAACATAAGCATGCCTATCTCAGAAGAAAAACCTGTTAATTGACTAGTTGGTTATATAATATATAGACTGGGGGAGGATTTTACTTGTTTAGGATTGAACTATATTATATATATATATATATATATATATAGAGAGAGAGAGAGAGAGAAAGAGAGAAAGAGAAAGGACATATCATATGGGAGGAATATAGGAGATATAAGGTTGGTTGGGTGGTTAAGAAAAAAGTGAAGAAGGGAAGGAAGGGAGGGAGGGAGAGGTCGTGGGTTCGAATCCCTCCACTAACAAAAACACTAACATTTAACAACTAACATTGGCCGATCAAAAAAAAAAAAAAAGAAAGAAAGAAACAGTTCAGGTGGTCAACTAAGCCAATAAGCAATTGTTCAAAAATCTATTTTGAATAAAGCCACCAATTAAGTGGTTTATTATTATTGAAAGATGAATGTTTTATGCATCACCTTGATACGCCCAGGAGAAAGTCTCAGCAACCCAGACAACTGAGGTGCAAGCATCAGTTGATTCAGTTTGAGACCACAGATTGAAACCTCACCAACGAGACTATCTGCAATTCCTTTCTCCAACATTCTCACATGCTGCCTTGTCATTTCAAAATTTTGTTCGCTAATATTGCCATTAGGTTTTAAAACCTTTCCCTGAAACTTGATCCTTCCAGATGCTTTCAAATGGAAAGGCCTTGGGGAATCCATAGCGTATGCAGAAACCAAACTGAAGAATTCAAACCCACGCATACGTAAATCCAACTCAACTCCATCAATAGTAAACGGAATGGCTCTTGGAATACTATACTCTTCTCTTTTATGATGAAAATCATCAAGATAAGATGTTTGAACTCTCATATACAGATCAAATGCAGCAGAAGCAGAATTCACAGTAATATAATCATGTGAGATTATGATGTCTCCTCGAGCATCATTGAAAGACCCTTCTGCTGTAGGTGCAGTCCATTTTATATCAAACCTTCTGCATTAAATTTTATGAAAAAATGTTAGAAAGAAAAAGTGTATCAAGAATAAAATTGGCACCAATTGCTCTTAATGGTGAATAGTCCATGGTGGCAAGCTGAAAATCCGTTATAGATGTTTGGTGGATGACATAACGACCAACAGTTGGAGCATGATAGCCATGTTAAAAAAATGTACAATATGGTAAAATGACTTGCATAATATCAATAAAAAAATTACAACTTAACAATAAGCACAATTGAAACATTTTGTAGCAAATAAAAATTATCAGAAGTATAACAAAATCATACAACCGCATCAAAGAGGAAAAGAAACAGACAGATAGAATAAAATAATTAATGATATATTATACTCATAAAATCACCAGATAGGCAGACACTCAACATCAACATCAACATCAACAACACCTATAACCCATCTAATTGGGATCGGTGATTGATGAACCTAATGACAGATACGAGGAGGTTGAAAAAAAATTGAAGGGGAAGGGAAAATAAAATAAAAGAAAAGAAAATAAGATATAAAAGAAAAGAAGGGAGAAAGGAAGAGGGAGAAGAAGAGGAAAAGTACTAAAAAGGAACCATCTAGAACATAGAGATAACAACGGGTCTAACCCTCCACAACGGGTCTAACATACCGTTCTTCAATCTATATCACTTCATTAAGTTTTGTTTAACTACCTTTCCCCAGGTAAGTTTCGGTCTACCTCCACCTCTCTTTGTATAGAGCTCTTGGTAATAAACTTTTGTTCTTACATGAGCATCCAGGGTTCGTCTCATTACTGCCCAAACCATCTCAATCTATGTTCCATCATCTTTACACTCACAAGTACCACTGCTACCTTTAGTCGAATATCTTCATTTCTTATCTTATCCATCTTTGTATAATCACACATCTACCTTAACATCCTCATTTCTACTACTCCTAGTTTATGCTCATGTTGCTTATGTGTTGGCCAACATTCAGCTTCATATAACATTATAGGTCTTACGATTATTCTATAGAATTTTCCTCTTAGCTTAAGGGGAATTTTGCTGTCTCACAAAAGCCCAAATGCACTCCACCATTTCATCCACCCTGCTCTAATTCTATGATTTACATCTTCATCAATCTCTCTACCTTTTTGCAAAATTGATCTTAGGTATCTTAAAGCATTTTTTTTGGGTACCTCTTGACCAAGTAGATACACAGGGTCTTGATCACCATCTCCTACCAGCAAAAACTCACATTTCATATACACAGTCTTGCTCTGGCTTAACGTGAATCCTTTAGACTTCAAAGTGTTTCTCCACAATTCAAGTTTCCTATTAATACCGTCTTTGGTCTCATCAGTAAGTACAATATCATCTACAAAAAGCA
Organism: Glycine tomentella; assembly: GCA_007407185.1. Classification (NCBI taxonomy): domain Eukaryota; kingdom Viridiplantae; phylum Streptophyta; class Magnoliopsida; order Fabales; family Fabaceae; genus Glycine; species Glycine tomentella. The sequence continues at coordinate 45,740 of PYAF01000973.1, read as the reverse complement.
TACACCATGACACTTCCTCTTCAATATCTTTTGTTAGTTCATCCATCACTAAGATTTGGTGTGCACCTACCATGATAGGAAAATAACTTGATGTTCCATTAGAAACTTTCACACATGTGGTAGCCCTATCATACATATCCTTGATTGCATTTAAATACTTTAATGATACTTTTTTTCTTCTCAAGAGCCCACCATAAAACTTTTCGGATCGCATGTTTTCTCAAGATCTATGAACACCATATGAAAGTCTTTCTTCTTTTCTCGATACCTTTCCATTAATTGTCGCATCAAGAAAATGGCCTCCATGGTACATCTTTTTGGCATAAATCCAAATTGACTTACAGAAACCTAGGTCACTCTCCTCAAGCGATGTTCAACTCTCTCCCACAACTTCATAGTATGGCTTATAAACTTAATGACTCTATAGTTAGAACAATTCTAGATATCTCCCTTACTTTTGTAAATAGACACAAGCATATTTGTTTGAAGAATCTTATTGAAAAGATTGGTCATCCATTTTATTGCCACATCCCCCAACCCTCTCCTCATTTCAATAGGGATGCCATCGGGTCCCAAAGCTTCATTATTGTTCGACCTTCTAAAGCCTCCTTAACTTCATGTGTATTAATTCTGTGCGCAAATCTTCTATTCAAATCATCATTTTTTTTTTGGTCAGCAAAGATAATATATATATTAACTAGAAGAAACAATACAAGAAAAGATAAAAAGGATCTGAGCAAACAGGACCTATGGAAGCCTAATTCATGAAAAAAGGCATGAATTAAACTGCCAGAAGTCTGGCTAGATCGAAAGAAAACCCCCCAAAAACAGGAGAAGACTAAACATTAAGTCCTCCCCTGGATTCAAAAAATGTCACCCAGATTACAAGACCAAACATGAAAAGGAATACTGAATCCTTTTTCTAAAGTTTTAATCCATGTCCAGCAGGTGAATATGGCTTCTTCCATAAGCTTACAGCTATTGAAGCTGTCATTATGGAAGATAATATTATTCCTATGACACCATATGGTCCAGGTCAAAGCTATCCACCATGTTTGCCACCTCTGCGAACAAATCCCAATGTAGTAGTAATAGGAGTGTTGACTAAAGTGTTTGCTAGGAGTTACCGAACAGACACCGAGAATAGATATCCATGACATAGACTCCCACCAAAGCGGCCTAGTTTTTTCACAGTTATAAAAAAGATGTGCCGCGTCCTCTTCAACATTCCTACATAGTGGGCAGTATGTATCATTAAGAACCACGTTTCTCCTACTTAAGTTCCTTTTAGTAGGCAATCTATCCCCAATTAGTCTCCATGCAAAGCATAAAGCTTTAGGAGGGGCTTTAATATTCCAGAGATCCTTGTACATTTCACTTTGATTCCGCAGTGTTCTTTTCGAACAGAGGAATGAATAGGCACTCCCTACTGTATACAAACCACTGGAATTAGCCTCCCACGTCCAAGCATCAGGCTGCTGTGGGTTTATGCCCAGGTCGCGAATGTCTTCTAGAAATTTCACAGAAGACTCTACTTCCCCGCCCATAAAAAATCTCCTCCACTGAAGCTGCCATTCCCATCCCAATTCTGTTTGTATTCCCATCTGCTGGATATAGTGATGTTGTTGGATGGAAAGCTGGAACATGCGTGGATATTTGTCCTTCAAGGTCATCCCCTCATTCTTCCAATCATCTTCCCAAAACAAAGTTTTTGACCCACATCCCACCTCTATTCAGATCATCATAAGTGTCCTCCAAGTCCACTTCACTTTTATCGCCATCCCCATTAAAAATTTATTAAAGTAGTTCATCCATCTTTCATTTGCATCTTCATTTCTTACCATAAGTTTTTTATTTTCATTCTTGATGCATCTAACTTGGGTGAGGTCTTTACTCTTCTTATCCCTCATTTTTGCAAGTTTGTATATACCTTTTTCACCATTCTTGCTCCCAAGATTTTTATACAAATCGGTGAAACCCTTGCCTCTAGCTTCCCACACTGCTTTCTTTGCATTTTTTCTCGCTAATCTAAACTTTTGCAAGTTCTTATCATTGGGACTTTTATTAAAGATCTAAAGCATTCCTTCTTCTGTTTAATTGTTTCCTCAACTCTCTCTTCCACCATCATGTTTCCTTTGTAAGAATTTTTGTTTCCTTTGCTTTCTCCAGCACCCTCCTTCCCACATTTTGGATACACATAGTCATCTCATTCCATATTTCATTTGTTTCTCCAACTGGCTCCCACGGCCAGTCACGCAACATGCTTTCCTTGAACTCTATTTGTTTTTCCTCCTTTAGCTTCCACCATCTTATCCTTGGGTTTTGAGTCTTCTTCCTCATATTAAGTACTTTGTTGAACCGAACCTCTAAAACTACCAGCTTATGTTGCGTAGCGACACACTCTCCAGGATATTCTTTGCAATCGATACAAGAATTTATATCTTCTCTTCTAGAATAGATAGGCAGACACTAATAAGTAAAATTTCCTAGTCAATGACAATGTAAGTGGCTATGCCTCCTAGCTTTTATAGGCTATTTTTTAATCATCTTGAACCTTAGTTGCCATTATCCATAATAATGTGGCAAGAAAGAATAAAAGCAAAGGAATGCAGAAACCAGATGTCTCAATTACACTCTGCAAAAACCAAATGTCTCAATTACACCCTGCACAAACCACCTCAGTTCTATATATCCACAAATGTCACCTTTTTTGAAGACATGCCATACTTTACCATCACAAACACTATAGATGATCCCAGACAAACAAAAGTCCTTTTCCTAAGGTATTGCATACATTTCGGTCCTATCTTGACTATACCTACAGCTTTAGAGGTCTCTTTTCAAGCTAACACCTCCATGTCCACGTCATGAGAGTCAGATCCTGATTTGTGCATTCTAGGCATCACTTATGAGTAATGATTGCTACCCAACCAGGGGAAGCAATCCTGATCCAGTATGATACCATAGACTAGTGAGAAAACTAAATTAGCTCACCATGACCAAGCCTGATACAACTTTTCCTGTCAATGTTGTCAGTTTGTAACTATTAGTCTATTAAGTAAGTTTTACTTAGTGGTTCAGTTAGAGCAGCTGTTATTATGTTAGAACAGCTGTGAGTTTGTTAATCCTGTTATGTGGTTCAGTTAGAACAGCTATTATTCTGTTAGAACAGCTGTGAGTTTGTTAATTCTGTTAGAGTTGTTATTCTGTTATTCCGTTTTCTCTATAAATAGAGAAACATAATCTGTTGTAACTATCCATTTTATTCATTCTGAATCAATAATATCTTCAACCTTTCTTCTCCCTTTCTCAAACACTAAAATGGTATCCAGAGCTTGAAGTCTATCCATGGCAACAAATCCGAATTCCGCTTCCGCTACTCCTTTTAATCCCAATTCTCATAAATTAGATGATTCTGACTTTCTGCTATGGAGGAACCTGTCATCAAGGCTCATAAACTTCAGTGTTTTGTGGCAGGTCCTCAGATTCCGATGCGCTTTCTCACAGAGGCAGATTGTGAAGCTGGAAATGAAAATCCAGCATACTCAAATTGGGAACAATTAGATCAGATTCTCTTGTCGTGGCTCCAATCGACTCTTTCAGTTTCAATCCTATCTCGCATAATTGGATGCGTTCATTCATATCAGCTATGGGAGCAGATCCATGAGTATTTTCAAAAGCAAACATGTGCAAATGCTAGGATACTTCGAACAGAACTCAGAACTACAATGCTTGAGCATAAAACAATGCGTGAGTTTCTTCTGTGCATCAAATGCATAGTCGATGTGCTTGGATCGTGTTGAGATCCTGTTCTTCCGCATGAACACCTTGACGCGGTTCTTGAAGGCCTACCAGAGGAGTACAGTCTAGTGATCTCAGTGATTGAAAGTAAGTTCGAACCTCTTCCGATTGGAGAAGTAGAGGCATTGCTGCTCGCATATGAGGCACGCATGAAAAAGTTTCAGAAACGCTTTGCTGATTCACCTTCGATTAATGTTGCTCAAGGTTACAATTCATCTCCGAATTCTTACAATTCGTCCTCGAATAATTTCAATTCACAAAATCGATCCAATTATTTTGGAAATCGTGGTGGCTTTAATCGTGGTGGCGGCTACAGTCGTGAAGGCAATGATTCTGACCACGGCGGTGGCTACAATCGTGGAGGCAATGACTTTGGCCGTGGTGGAGGTAGAGGACGCAGTCATTATGAAAATTTTCAGTGCCAAGTTTGCTTCAAATTTGGTCACACAGCAGCAGTATGTCATTTTCACTATGATTCTGATTTTCAGCCAAATGGACTCACTCTGATGGAACCATTGTTTCAAAGCAATTCATCGAATATCTTTGGTTCAGAACAGAATCAGGGTACTAATTTTTACAAAGATTCCCAACCTAGTGCAATGCTGGTTAATTATGAAAATAAAGATCCTAACTCTACTACTTGGATACCTGATTCTGGTGCATCGGGCCAGACCAAATATACATTGGTAATGGCCAAGGCCTTTCTATTAAGTCTTCTGGTTTCACTAAGTTTATTTCTCCTATTAATCCTAGAGTCTCTCTGTCCTTGAAACAATTATTACATATACCTGCCATCACTAAAAACTTAATCAGTATCAGCAAATTTTCTAAGGATAACAATGTTTTCTTTGAGTTTTATCCTAGTCATTGTGTTGTGAAATCACAGGGAACCAATGAAGTTCTGCTTCAAGGTTCACTGGGTCCTAATGACCTCTACATATTTCCACATCTTGCATTCAAAGACTTTGCTTCAGCCACCTGCTTACTTTCAAATTCCAGTGTTGATTCTGCTGTTACTTATGTTTCTAGTTGTTCTAATACATAAATTTCTGATTCCATTGTAAATCCAGTTTCTGATGAGAAAACAACACCTAGTATTAACTCTCAAACTATATGGCACCTTAGATTGGGCCATCCTAATGCTAATGTACTAAGGCTTGCGCTTAATCATTGTAATATACCCATAGTTAATAAAACTATGTTCGAATTCTGTGCTGCTTGTTGTGTTGGTAAGTCACATAGACTACCATCTTCTCTATCTCAAACTGTATAGTCTGCTCCTCTTGAACTTATATACAGTGATTTGTGGGGACCATTTCATATTTCATCCTCAAATGGTTTCTCTTATTATATCAGCTTTGTTGATGCCTATTCTAAGTTCACTTGGATCTATTTTCTTAAAAATAGATCAGAAACATTTTCTGTCTTTCAGCAATTTAAAACCATGGCTGAACTCCAATTTGATACCAAAATTAAGAGTGTTCAAACAGATTGGGGAGGTGAATTTAGACCTCTTACCTCTTTTCTTCAAACCCATGGGATTATTCACAGGCTTATTTGCCCTCACACACATCATCAAAATGGTGTTGAGGAAAGAAAACACAGGCATATCGTTGAGTTACGCCTTACTCTTCTCAAACAAGCTTCTCCCCCTTTAAAATTTTGGGATTTTGCCTTCCAAACTGCTGTTTATTTGATAAACAGGCTTCCCACTGCCTCTCTAAAATTTCAAGTTCTTATACTGTTTTGTTCAACCAGTCTCCTAATTACAATTTTTTTAGGAACTTTGGATGTTCTTGCTATCCTTTCAAACTGTTGTTTATTTGATAAACAGACTTCTCATTGCCTATCTTAAATTTCAAGTTCCTTATACTGTTTTGTTCAACAAGTCACCTAATTACTATTTTTTTAGGAACTTTGGATGTTCTTGCTATCCTTTTCTTAGACCCTATAACAAACACAAACTGATTTCAGGTCACATGAGTGCTTGTTCCTTGGTTATTCCACTTCTCACAAAGGCTACAACTGTGTCTCTCCTAATGGCAAATAATATGTTTCCAAAGATTTCAATGAGCTTAAATATCCTTACAATGATCTTTTTCCATCTTTATCCAACTCTGTCACTTCTTCTAAGTGAATTTTTACCTACTGTTCATATTCCTCTTGTTTCATCTTCTCCTAATGAACCCACTTCTTCTCAACATGCTGAAACTAATTCCACTTCTGTAAGTGCTGAAGCAAATTCTGTTACTAATGAACACTCTAACACTGTTTCTGACTTAAACAGAAATCCAAGTTTCTTCTCAGTCTCACACTGTCAGTTCTTCTTCTAATCCTGTTCTTCCCTCAGAAAATGTCCATCCTATGCAAACCAGATCCAAGTCTGGAATTCATCAACCTAGGCTGCATCCTTCCCTGTTTTTGGCACATTGTGAACCTAAGACTGTTAAACAGGCTCTTGCTGACCCTCAATGGTTTGCTGCTATGAAACAAGAGTATTTTTTTTTTTTATCAGCAAAGATAATACATATATATATATATATATATATATTTATATATATAAGTAAAAGACACAGTACAAGGAGTACTGCAAGGTATACAGCCTAGCAAAACCAAAAGCAGAACCAAGGTGGCTTAGGTCACAGAAGACAAAGCCAACTGAGTTCTGGCCAAGATCTAGGAAAAAGAGAAAAGACAAAACAGACCCTCCCTTGAAAACCATAACTGTCTACGGCTGAAAAATGCCAGATCAGACATAGGGCATACACACATCCAAGCCAAAAACAGACACTAGGCCCCCCTAACAGACAAAAAAACTTTCTCTAATGTGGCTAGACCAATGGTAGAAAGGAATATTGAATCCCTTCTCCAGGTTAAGTAGCCAAGACCAGAGGTGTATGGAATAGGTTGAAGTGTAGTTGCCCATGATCTTATGTTACCAATGCTACTTGAGAGTTGAAACTAATTCCGCCAAATACATACAACAGCCACCATTTCAACCCATGCTATATACCATAGTGCCATGCTTATGGCAAACCTGGCTGGCCATGGCTTTTGTAGCAATTTTCTGGATACCAGCCACCACCATTGACCATTTAACAATACTAAATTTCAATTTTCAAGCATAACAGACGACCATAGAAATGCATGGAGAAATAAAACACAAGATGATAACATAGGAGAGGGGCCAAATGCAAGAGGCTCCCATAATTGAGGAGCACAAAGGTCGAATGTATTTAACCTAAACTCCATGAGCAAAGAGGCTGTTTCTGGTTTTCACAACTAGATCTCAAGGCAAAAACCATACTACTGCCACAAAGCTCACCCTCCCAAGCAGACATTATCATTTATCACAAGACAATAAACAATAATGCTAAATCTTAGTCAATGAAAACTAATTACCAAAAACTGGAGAAAATATTAAAAACTGGAGAAAGGTTCATCTTACGGTCTTAAAAGAGATCCTGAAAGTTTTGTTTCTCCATTTAATACCCCTAATTTAAGTGGCATCTGATGATAAGAACTTGGTATATAACGAAGCACAATGTTATCGATGGCCAAACTTCCAGAAAAATTCACATCTATTGATGTCTCATCCTCTTCACCCTAAGAACAAAATAGGTATACATTAGTAGGGGTAGGGGACAGACATTCCAGAGGCATGTATTTTCCTCTGGGACAGTAAAATAATAGGAACACATTCACACGCTAACTTTTAGCCAAATGAATGAAACCTCTTAATTTCCAGATAAGTGTGATGAAATACAAATACTTTCATTTGCCTCAAGTATCCATGTTCGACACTGGTACTCTTAGATACTTCACCGATATGTATCTGTGAAGTATCCAAGCCTTTAAAAAAGTTATGAAAATCTAATATAACTACATATGAGACAAAAGCACATATAATATGGAAGCGCAGAAGCATTGTCCCCTGATAAACCAAAAATGGAAACTCCTATTTATGGATGCTCTAAAAAATGGAATAAAATTAATAGATTCAGAGAAAAGGAAGAGAGAGAGAGAGAAGGAAAGGAGATTGTATTTGACAAAATCAACCCAATGAGTAACAGATTACAAAGATGTTTACATAGACAGTTACACAACTGTTTTTTTTTTTTTTATCAGCAAAAATAATTATGTTAATAAAAATATAGTAACAGCAGTACAAGTAGTACTACTAAGATTACAACCTAGCCAGAGCCAAAGAGAACAGAGGTGGCTTAATGCATAGAAGAAAAAGACACCAGAGTTCTGATTTTCTGCTTGGTCCTAAACCTCCCAAAAATATTAGAATTATACAGATTAAACCCTCCCCTGAACATCAAAACTATCCCTCATATTACTAGACCAGTGGTGAAAAGGGATGTCAAAACCTAGCTCCATATTTTTGAGCCATGACCAACAAAAAAATATACAGTCCTCCATCAACTTCTGAGCATTAAAAACTTCATTATGGTATATAATCCTATTCCTGTGGTACCAAATGCACCAAGTCAAAGCGACCCACCAAATCTGCCACCTCTGTAACCTGGAACCTTTTATATGGCAGAAAGAGTGTTGACGGAAGTGTTCTTTTGGGACAGCAGAAGAAACCCCGACTATGTTTACCCATGACCTTGATTCCCACCACAACAGCATAATTCTATCGCAGCTGAAGAATAAGTGAGACAAATCTTCCACATGATTTCTACAGAGGGCAAGTAACATCTGTGATTTCCACATTCCTTCTTAAATTAACCTTGGTAGGCAATCTGTCCCTCAGCAGTCTCCATGCAAAGCATGAAGCTTTACAAGGGATTTTTAGCTTCCAAAGTTCCTTCAACACTTCATCCTGAGATTGAATTATAACTTCCCTATTAAGTGTTCTGTAACCGCTCTCCACTGTATAGATCCCACTTGAAGCTCCATCCCAAAGCCAAGAATCTGCTTGTTGCACTTGTAACTCCAACCCCTGTATTTCCTCCAAAAACTTTACTGCCATTTGTATTTCCCCCTCCCTGAGTAGCCTTCTCCAACCGAACTGCCATTCCCAACCATCCTGTAATGATGTTCCCATCTGTTGTATGTAATGCTGCTGTTGTTGTGAATTCTGATACAGTCTAGGGTATTTCTCCCTCAATGGCACCCTATCCTCCTTCCATCCATCTTCCCAAAACAACACTTTGGATCCACAACCCACCTTCCAACTTAACCCTCTAATAAACCAACCCCCCTCCACGTTCGAATTACATACCAGACTTAAATCTCTCCACCATATAGATTCTCTGGCTGACCTCCTTGGTTCATCTAAGTTACTTCGTCCTCCATATTTTGACTCCAATATTTGTGCCCATAGCTCACCCGGATGGTGAAACAAGTTCCAGCGCCATCTCCCCAGCAATGCCTGATTAAACTTTACAAGGTCCTTAATTCCCAAACCCCCTTTTACCTTCGGAAGACAAACTGAACTCCAACCCACCCAAGGGATCTTCTCCTGGTCATTACTGCCTGCCCACAAGAACCTCATCTGAATCCTCTCCAAACTACTCACAACTTTCTTCGGCACCCTTAAAAAAGAAAAGAAAAATATAGGAATCAAATTGAGAACCGCTTTTATCAGAGTCACCCTTCCCCCGAAGGATATATATTTTTGTTTCCAACTCGCCAATTTTCTCTCACATTTTTTAATTATTGTATTCCAAGTCTCACACCGCCTTGGATTTGTCCCAATTGAAACACCCAAATAGGGGAAAGGTGCAGACAACACTCTACAGTTTAAATAGTTGGCAGCGAAGTTTATCCATTGCTCATTCATCCCAAACACTCCAAATCTGCACTTATTACAATTTATCTTCAATCCCGATACCATCTCAAAACTCCTCAACATTACCTTGATAGCTGTAACGTTTTCCATAGATGCTGTCCCAAAGAAGATTGTATCGTCAGCATATTGAAGTATGCTAATATCCACTTGATTTCTGCCCAGCTTGAAGCTGTCGTACAAATTTTTCATTTTGAGCTTCTCTCATCAAACCAGTTAGGCCTTCCGCTACAATATTAAACAAGAAAGGGGCAAAGGGGTCCCTTTGTCTAAGGCCTCTACGAGGATAGAATTCAGCTGTTGGGCTTCCATTTACTAAAATGAAAATAGAAGCAGATTTTAAGCATCCTTCAATCCAAGATATCCTTTTAGGACAAAATCTCAACCGCTTCATCATATACATCAGAAATTCCCAGCTTACCGAGTCGTAAGCCTTTTCATAGTCCACTTTGAAGACCAAACAGCTCTTATTACATCTTTTTGCTTCATCAACCACCTCATTTGCAATCAGCACACTTTGTAATAAGTGTGGCCCTTCTATAAAAGCAGATTGATGGTCGTCAATAACGATTGACAGCACCTTCTTCAACCTTGTAGCCAACACCTTCGCCACGATCTTATAGATGCAACCTATTAGTGAAATAGGTCTATATTCTTTTAGGCTCTGCGGATCTTGTACCTTAGGGATCAGTGCTATGAATGATGCATTTCCACCCATAGGAAAATTTCAATTCACATAGAATTCATCCATGAAGCGAAGCAGATCAGGTTTAATAATATCCCAGAATTCCTTGATAAATTTGAAATTTAACCCATCAGGACCAGGACTGTTGTCGCTGTCACAGCTCCATACCGCATCTCTCAACACAGACTCTTGAAATCTCACCACGAGGAGGTTATTATTGTGCTGTTCAAGGGTCCTAAATTTTACCCCATCTAATTTAGGCCTATTCAGATCAGATTCTTCATAGCTACTCTTGAAAAAGAGTCTAATTTCCTCATAGACCCTGCTTGGCTCCTCTATCCAGCACCCATCTACAAGGACACCATTCACCATATTTTTCCTACGTTTCCAATTGACTGTCAAGTGGAAGAACCAGGACTTACAGTCCCCTTCTCTAATCCATCTTGATCTGGCTTTTTGTCTTAGTAACGAGGCATTTGACTTTGTTGCTGCGCACAAGTCCTCCTGCAGTTACTTCTTTTTATTTCATCCTCATTCAAATTTCTGTCATCAACTTCAACTTCTAACTTATTGATCTCCACTTCTATATTTCTTATTCTCTGCTGAATGTCACCAAAGTGGGCTGTATTCCATGCTTTCAGCTTGTGTTTAAGGCTCTTTATCTTTTCTTTTAGCATATATCCCCCCATCCAGAGCCCAAATTTGCAGTCCAAGCCTCTCTAACAACCTTCCTAAAAGCACTATCACCAAGCCAGCAATCTAGAACCCGGAAAGGTTTTGGGCCCCAATCAGCAGATAAGGATCTGAGCAGAATTGGGCAATGACTTCCACTTACCCCCTGCAGATACAAAAGCTCTATCCAATCTACTTTTCGCCGTCCCATTTGGTCTGTACCAAGTGAATTTTCTCCCAACCCGAAGCACTTCCTCAACTTCTAAGTCTGCAATCCATTTATTAAATTCCTTTACAATACCTTCATCCAACATCTTGTGACTTGTGCCCAACCTTTCGGATGGTCTTCTAATGTTGTTAAAGTCCCCAATTATACACCATACACCCCCTAAATTATTGCTCCTCAATAGTCTACTTTCTTCCCAGAAGACTCTTTTCAGAGCTGCCTCACAAGGTGAGTATACATTGACTATAGTGACTTTCCTATTTTCTGCCACCCGCAACCCTTCCAAATAAATGAAACCACTGCCTGTCAGCTTTTTCTGTAATTTAAAAACGTCCTCATTCCAGATACATAGAAGGCCACCAACTTTATTACATGCTGGCAAATATTCTCATGCTGCACTAGAATCTCCCCACAGAGCTTGGCATATCACCTTGTCTATTACTTCTTTTTTTGTTTCTTGTAGACATAGCATGTCTATTTTTTCTTTACATGCCATCTTTCTTATTAAGTTCCACTTTACACCCCTCCCCAGACCCCTTATGTTGTAAGAGATGATCTTCATTAGTCAACTACACTATTTCCCAGCCTTTGAGTCTCTCCCTTATCCCTTTCATCCATGAGAATCAATTTATTAACCACTTCATCAGGGTTACAGCAAGTTACGCCTAGGAGCTTTGCCATATCCCAATTACATTCAGCTTGTTCTGCACTTGATGAAGAATTCGAAGCTGGCTTCAAGCCCACACTGTTATTCTCATTGTATTCTTCCCCCCATTCTGCAACTTCTTTTAGTCCACTGCCCCCCATCTTCGTTGGAGATTTCAAGGGAGTAGTTTGGAAATTAACAGCCTCCTTGCCTTTGTCTTTACTTAGCTTTTTTTCAAATCATATTGTTGACCATGACTTCCACTTACCCCTGTTTTCTTTTTACACCCCCTGCTTCTTGAATAAACTTTCCAATGAGATTCAGGCCCAATAACCTTTGAGCCCAAAGGTGTGTTTCTGTCTTCTAGTTCTTCAGCCAAACCATCAGTTGTGGGTCCCATGCCAACACCATCACTTTCTTTCTCTCCTGCATCTTCACGTGGCTTCTTCCCTTCCAAGTCAAAAAATTGTCGTGGGTGTGGGCTCACTGGCTCCCCAACATATATGTGACTATTACCTATTTTTGTGTTTGCCTCTCTCCACTTTTTTTCGTTGACCGTCCCCGCTGCAACACTCCCATGTTCGTTCACCTCTTGCCATGTACTCCATGTGTCGTCCTTTTCACCTCGATGTCTGAACTAGTTAGGTGACCAAATCCCGCCGAAAGTGCTCTGTGTTTCATCTCCGTTGTTGCTTCTTGTGTCAGGAACAAAGGTATTGTCCGCTGGTTCTTGGTTCATTCCAGGACCATCGTGTAATAACGTCTTCCCCCCTGAGCAGTTACCCTCGCCCACATCACCTATCGCCACTGCAGCTGCAGCTGCCGCCGAGGACTCAGCAGCGCATGGTACTCTTTCCGACAACTCACTCCAGCCCATGGTACTCGCATCAGATAAGATTTCATCTGAGGACCCAGCAAATCTCCCCTTGTAGCACTTACATCTCACATGGTCGTCGCTTGTCTCTTCAGCGATGTTGATCGTAAAGTCAACCTCATTTATGTGCGCCTCTATCTTATGGTGGATAGCCGGTGGCCACGATGTTTTAATGAGCACTAGTGCGCTGTCTAGATGTTGTAGTTCTTCTGTATCGTCGTCCACCTCCACCACTTCACCTACGGCCGCCACAATCTTTCTGATATTATCCAAATCCCACGCGTATAGCGGGATGGCAGAGCACCCATACCAAGCTAAAACCACACCTCATTGTTGGTTTCCATTTCTCCAGCGTATGGAACATGGACAAGCCTATATCACCTTCATCTCGACACATTTCCTCTGCTCTTGAATCGCTTAAGCCCATACACAGCACCATATCATCTCCGATGTATTTTGGCTTAATTTCCTCTCCTCAATCCCAAAGAAATTCTTCTTCCAGTCTATCAAACATATATAGCTTCCTAAGTCTTCCGACCCATGCATTGGAGAGCCACTTCTTATTCTCCATAGGTATGGATAGTTGTATCTTCGAGAAGGAAGGTTTAGACACCTCCGTCGCATATTTTGGAAACCATCTCTTCGTCACCGGACGACTGGTTGTCACAACAACATTTGCATATGAGACCTTGTGAGTATAACATGGAGGGAGATTGTTCCACTGTGTTCCTCCTCTCTGTCTGTAATATCCGCTCCTTGACCAAGTCCTTTCCTTTCTCCGCCATCTTGCTTCCTTGTGCCCCTTGCCTATACTGCTCCTCCTTGTTACTATTCTCTGCAATTCTCCCTATCCTTTCACGTCTTGGAATATTCGCGTTCAGCTTTAGACCACCTATAATCAGATTGTCTAACTGCCTCTCCAGTTTGATAACATCTTGTACACCTTTGAAGTGCACAATCCACATCTTCTACCACTTTTGTTCCTATTCTTTGCAATGAAAACTTCCCTGACATCCCCCCATTTCTTAAATTCAAACTACAAATCCTTTTCCCCCATGTCTTCTAGAAACCGAGTAGAAGGAAGAGACATCAACAGCATCCCTCCAATTGTTTTGCCTCCCATCCCTTCGTTGTGCCGCTATCGGCACTGCATAGTGTTGATCGTACCTTTCCCCGTCGTGATATCTACGTACACTCACATAACGCCTCTCCTGATTTCGCTCACACACCCACAACTGTAACTGTCAACTAACCTTTAGTTAGTTCCTAACAGAAAACTAAGAACTGTGGTTAGCATAACCATACTAACAGACAAAAAGAAAAGACACTACGGCTGGGCGAGAATTGATACTATTCCTATCTTAAGAGAATAGGAAGTGATTTATAGTGACAATTATTTGTAAATTTTATTTTGTTTTCAGTATTGTACAAGAAATGTTTCTTAATTTGGATTTGCATAATTGCAATTATATATTTATTATGTTTTATGAATTTTTATACATATCTAGATACGTATCATACACATCAAATCCTTTATATTTTTAGAATAATTGTATTGTCATATCAGATATGTATTGTATCTGATACATGTATCATACCTATGCATCATACCTTTCCATGAATGATTATCACTTCATCGTGTACAAGACATTTAAAGCTGATGAAGAGGATTAAACCACTATTCTTAGAAAACTAATGGAAAATTTTGATGAAAAGATTCTCCCCTTCACCTTAAAAAAAAAAAGTAAAAGACGAGTGTATATATGGTGGTTCCACAATACACAACGATGCTAATGCTTCCAAATAGTTCTGGATTCAGAATATTTTCCATTAGGAAATCTGAACAATGTCTTAAGTTTAACCAAACAATAAAAGAGAAAAAGCCTTTCTAACAGGCAGTTGTATACCTCTGGGCATATCCATGCATTCCCAGCCCCACGAATTTCACCTCCATCTACAAGGCATGCCCTAATTCCATATAAATCAGCAACCTACAATATGTAGATTAAGTGTTACCATAGTATAATAGTTGAAAAAAATAATGTTTTTTTATTAATTTTTGTTCCCAGAATTACATTCTTTAATCATGCTTTTATAAGGGAACAACTAATCCCTAAAATATGGAAACCATGACTTAAAGATAAAAAGATAAAATATCAGATAATATATTTCTGATATTACAACAATAATCTTTTACAATGAATAACTACTCTAAAGCAACCAATGCTAAATTATTATCGCTGTCAACTTACACAGTTATCAGTGTTGAAAGTGAAATTAGCAGATACATATGAGAATGGAACACGATCAAATACTGCCAGCGCTCCAGCTTCCTTACTCGTCGCAAGTGCTTCAGATGCTACAGATGCAGTGCTCTCAGTCTGTAAACAAGAGAATGTCCTAGAAACCATTCCAGTGCCAACAAATACAGGAGTATCCAGTGGGCCTTGACAATTAAATAGAGCAGTTACTGATCCAGCTAGCTGTAATAAACAATTACAAAAGAGAAAAAAGAGAAATAAAGGAAAGTTAAAATCGATCTTAGGGGTTTGTGCCATGACTTACAATTTTTTAAAATCTATATTTCAACTTTTATTATTTAAGTCACAAGCAACTAGGTATATTTGTAGTGTTTTTCTTTATCAAAGTTCACTTATCAGCTACACCCATCAGTTACATGGAGCTGCATTTACAAAATGTAATTCATATTTTGGGGAAAAAGTAATAATCATATAATATAAAGAATCTTCCAAATGTTTAGTAGTAAAGCAAGCATAAATTGGTTCTTCCGATTTTAAATTTGAAAGTTGCAAGAATACACACAATTCATTGGTATTGGCAATTTTGAAACCCACCACGCCACCGCCATAATCCATGGTGGTTTGTTGAAAACAGCCATTGCCATCCACCATGGCCGCTATTTGACAACACTGACTACAAGTGATGAAATTTTCATGCATGGAGGTATGCAACTGGTATATTAAAAAGATTTCACATGTTGGATTGTAATCCTTCCCAAACACCAGTTGATTGTTGCGTAAAGTTAGCGAAGGAAGGAAGTGACAAGGCAATTTACGCAACCTTGTACAAAGATTTTGTTGGTTCATTGAGATTTCTGTAGCAGCAGGCGTGACAAAGCTTATGGAGTGGGGCCAATTAATAGATTTATGGATCATCCAAGGGTTTCTCATTTGCTTGCAGCTAAGAGGATACTGAGATATGTGAAGGGCTCTTTGGACTATAGATTGTTTTCAAACCATGGCAGAAATGTTATTGATGAAGTATTTGGCTATTCTGACTCAAATTGGTATAGTGATAAAAGTGACAGAAAGAGTACAGCAGGGTGTGTGTTCATGATCTGTGGAGCATCTATTTCATGGTGTTTTAAGGAGGAGCCAGTGGTGGCATTGTTCTCATGTGAGGATGAATACATTGCAGCCTCAATGGGAGCTTGTCAAGCCTTGCAGCTTAAGATATTGATGCAGAATTGAATATTAAAAGAGAAGAGCCTATGAAGATGCTAATGAAATAAGTCAGCTATAAGCTTGGCTAAACACCCTGTTGTTCATGGAAGGAGCAAACATATTGAAACAAGATTCCACTTCCTAAGAGATCTGAAGGAAAGCTAGAGTTGAAATACTGCAGTACTAATGAATAGGTAGCTGATATTTTAACAAAGCCTCTTAAGGCTGACTAATTCAAGCTGATTAGAGACATGATAGTGGTGCAGTCTATTGTGGGATCTTCATCAATTACAAAATGATAGAAATCATTGAAAATGTCACTGATAGAATATATTGGAAAAAACCCAAGTCCCACATTGGCTAAAAATAGAGTCAAGATAGAGTATATAAGTGAGAGGCAACCCTCACCCTTGAGCTAGCTTTTGGGGTTGAGTTAGACCCAAATTCACATTCTAAAGAATTTAAGATGGTATCAGAGAATATTCCAAGATTCATTCAAAGGGTCACCCACCATGTTATCCACACACCAAGCCCAAAAGTGTTGGGCGTGAGGGGGTGCATTGGGAAAAACCCAAGTCTCACATCGGCTAAAAATAAAGCCAAGATAGAGTATATAAGTGAAGGGCAACCCTTGAGCTAGCTTTTGGGGTTGAGTTAGGCCCAAATTCACATTCTAAAGAATTTAAGAGAATACAACTTGGGTGGTTAAAATGAAGAAAGACATCAAGAGTCATTTGTGACTGCAAAATACTTAACATTCTTAAAGGGAAATTTGATCATATTTCTCTATGGCCAACTATAATCAATGGTAGTGAATGTTGGACTTTAAAGGAACAACTGGAAAAAAATGGGATTTGAAGTGAAAATGTTAAGAAACATGTGTGGCAACTCAATAGAGGACAGGTTACATAATGGTCGTATACGAACATATAAAGAGATATTGGTGTGACACCAAGGCAAGGATAATGAAAAATCCGTCAAGATAATTTGGCATGTGCAAAGAAAGCCACTAGAGACGTTTGTGAGGAGTGTAGATATTAGCCTCCCAATGACATCATATGATCCATGTAGTTGACCTCACCTAGGGGGATAAGTTGTTGTGTTTTAAATTAGTTAATAACTTAATATAGATAGAGCTTTATTTTAAGAAAGTAACCCTAGTCTATATACCATAATTTGTGTCAAATTATTTAAAAATACTATCTGGATTTTACTCAATCAATTCTAGCATATTTAAACTTTAAAGTACTAAAATTAATGCACTGGAGTAAAGAAATGTACCGGGAAGAGAAGAGGTTTCATCTTGAAAGTTCTCATCAAAGCATTCACTTCAACACCAGGAACCTATAAATTTGACCATACAAAATATTAATCGGATGAAAAGAATCCCAACTATCTAGCACAAAATTTAATAATGTATGAATATGTAAAGTGAACTAACTATAAAGAATTCTTTTTTTTTTTTTTATCAGCAAAGATAATATATATATATATATAGATAGATAGATAAAAAAAATAGTACAAGAAGTACTGTATAGCATACATCCTAGCAAGAATAAAAGTAGAACCAAGGTGGCTTAAAACATGAAAAAGCATGGAAAAAGCCAACTGAGTTCTGACTTAAGACTAGGTCAACGAACAGAATAAATACATCTTAAGCCATCCCCCCCCCCCCCCCCCCCCCCCCC
>PYAF01000973.1:6505-27781 GCA_007407185.1 Glycine tomentella | reverse complement strand
AGCTACCCACCAAATCTGCCATCTCTTCATTCTGAATCCAATATCACAGTAGAACGAGTGTTGAGTGAAGTGTTCTTTCGGGGTTACTGAAGATACACTTACAATATTTATCCACGACAAAGATTCCCACAAAGCGGCATAATTCTATCACAGCTAAAGAATAAATGTGTCGCATCCTCATCATTATTCCTACAAAAAGGGCAAAGAGTGTCGTGGAGTTCCACATTTCTTCTATTCAAGTTCACCTTAGATGGCAGTCTGTCCCTGCACAACCTCCACGCAAAACATAATGCTTTATTAGGTATTTTTAGCTTCCACAGGTCCTTGAACATATCATCTTGATACATACAATTCACTTCCCTGTCAATAAAGCTGTAAGCGCTCCCCACAGTGTATATTCCACTCAAATCAGCCACCCAAGTCCAAGTATCTTGTTGCTGTAATTGTATAACCGAGTCTTGAATATCTTTCATAAAATTTATAGCTGATTCAACCTCCCCCTCCATAAAATTTCTTCTCCACCTAAGCTGCCATTCCCATCCAGATTGTGCTATTATACCCATATGATGGATATAATGTTGTTGTTGTTGATGAGGAAGCTGATACAATCTTGGATACCTCTCCATCAAAGTCTCCCATCATTTTTCCACCCATCCTCCCAAAACAGTATCTTGGAACCACATCCCACATTCCATCTCAACCCATGTCTAAGCCATTGCCCCTCAACATTGGAATTACCTAATAAGCTGAGATCCCTCCACCAAATGGATTCGCTGCCAGATCTTCTAGACCCAATCAAGCTCCTCCAGCCACCATATTTTGAATCTAGAACTTGTGCCCATAAATCATCCTACTGGTGGAACATGTTCCAATACCATTTCCCAAGTAAAGCAAGGTTAAACTTAGTTAAATCTTTAATTCCCAAACCCCCGAGCTCCTTGGGTTGGCAAATCAAATCCCATCTTACCCAGGCAATTTTTTTTTTATCAACACTTCCACCCCACAAAAACCTCCTCCGATTTCGCTCCAGGCAAGATATCACCCTCTTTGGCACCCTGAAAAAAGAAAAATGGGGATCGAGTTCAGGATTGACTTGATCAAGGTCATCCTTCCCCCAAATGAGAGATATTTCTGTTTCCACTTAACTAATTTTCGCTCATATTTCTTGATCAAAGGATCCCATGTCTCAACATGTCTCAGATTCGCACCAATAGGCATTCCCAGATATGAAAATGGTAGCAACAAGCGTCTACAGTTTAAGTAAGAGGCAGCATTGTTAGTCCACTGCTCATCCTTACCGAACACCCCGAATCTACTCTTAGCAAAATTTATTTTCAACCTCGATACCAATGCAAGGCTCCTCAACATCACCTTAATGGCTTTAACACTTTTCGTCGATGCTACACCAAAGAAAATGGTATCATCAGCATATTTCAAGATGCTGATATCAACACATTTCTTCCCCACCTTATAGCCTTCAAACATATTCTTTAATTGAGTTTCTCTCATCATACCAGTGAGGCCCTCTGCCACAATATTGAACAAAAGTGGGGCAAGAGGGTCACCTTGTCTAAGGCCCCTTTGCAGTGTGAACTGAACTGTAGGGCTTCCATTAACCAAAACAGATATCAAAGCTGATTTTAAACACCCTTCAATCCACATAATCCATCTAGAACAAAAACCCATCCGCTTCATCATGTATGACAGAAATTCCCAACTAATAGAGCCATATGTCTTTTCATAATCAACTTTGAAAACAAGACAGCTTCTACTGTTCCTTTTTGCCTCATCAACCACCTCGTTCGCTATGAGCACACTATGCAACAAATGCCTCCACTGGATAAAAGCTGATTGTCGGTGATCAATGATAAAAGGCAGCATCTTTTTCAGCCTTGCAGCTAAAACCTTAGCCAGTAGTTTATAAACACAGCCTATTAGTGAAATAGGTCTAAAATCATTCAAACCCTGAGGATCATGAATCTTAGGAATTAGAGTTAGAAAAGATGCGTTGCCACCCTTAGGGATTATACCGTTTACATAAAATTCATCCATGAAACGAAGAAAATCAACTTTGATAACCCCCAAAATTCTTTGATGAATTTGAAATTAAATCCATCCGGCCCAGGGCTCTTTTCACTTCCACAAGCCCACACTACATCCCTCACCTCATTTGCATCAAAACGGGCCATCAGGATGTCCTTGTGCTGCTGTTCAATAGACTTGAAATTAGTACCATCTAAGTTAGGTCTCTTCCACACTGGCTCATCAAATTTCCTCTTGAAGAATAATCTGATTTCTTCTTTAACTCTGTTTGGTTCATCTATCCAACACCCATCAGCCATAACCCCTCTGATCATGTTATTACTGCACTTCCAATTTACAGTTAAATGGAAGAATCTAGAGTTGCAGTCCCCCTCCTTGATCCATCTAGACCTAGCTTTTTGTCTTAGGATTGAAGCATTTCACTGGGCTGGCTCCCACAATTCCTCTTGTAGCTGTTTTCTTCTCAGTATCTCATCATCATTCAAGTGCCTATCATCACCATCTTTTTCTATCTTGTTGAGTTCCACCTCTAATTTTTTAACTTTCTGTTGCAAGTCACCAAATTGTGATTTATTCCAGAACTTAAGCTTTTGTTTCAGACCCTTGAGTTTTTCTTTTAAAACGAAACCTCCCCAACCACTGATCAAATTAGAATTCCAGCCATCACACACAAGCTTCCTAAAAGATTTATCCTAGAGCCAGCAGTCCAAAACCCGAAATGGCTTCGGGCCCCAATCAGCAGAAGAACTCAGCAAAATAGGACAATGATCGGAGAAATTACGATCCAAAATAGTCAAAGAAGTATCCTGCCATTTGGCATTCCATTCCGCTGAAACAAGGGCTCTGTCCAGTTTGCTTTTAGCTGTACCACGTAAATTTACGCCCAATGCAAGGCACATCAACTACCTCTAACTCTGCTATCCAGTCATTAAAATCCTTGATAATACCTTCATCTTGATATCTCTGACAAATCCCCAATCTTTCATGAGGCCATCTAATGTTGTTGAAGTCACCTATTATACACCATAAAACCCCCATGTTTGTCTATATCAGCTGCCTTATATCTTCCTGTAACATTCTTTTCAAAGAAACCTCACAAGGTGAATATAAATTCACAATTGTAGTTTTACTACCATCAGCAACCCTTCCAGATATATAAATCCACCCCCCTAACACCTTGTTTTCTAATAAAAAAAGCCTTCTCATTCCATATGCATAGTAAACCACCAGCCCTATTGGTTGCAAGCAGGAATTCCAACTTGATATCAGAACCACCCCACAAAGCTTTGCATGTCATAACATCTATATTTTCTTTTTTAGTTTCTTGCAGACATAGCATATCCACCCTTTCTTTTAACACCATTTTTCTGATTGCAGCCCACTTAACTCTCCTCCCCAACCCCCTGATATTGTAAGATAAAATCTTCATTAATCACATGCATTATTACCCAACCTCTGAACCTCATCCTTGTCTCTTTTTTCCATGGCTAACATATTATTCTCCATATCTACCTGATTAAAACCATCCAACCCCTGTAGTTTTGCTATCTCCCAATCAATGGTTGCTTCAATTCTCCAATCACTTTTTGTAGGACTCTATATTGCCTTTGTCTCAGAGGAACAATTACCCTTTTCCAATATTCTGTCATCCCAGTCCACTAAATCCTTTAAGCCACTGTCCCTCGCCAAAGAATGGGAATTAACAGACTTGGAGAGGACAGTCATGGCCTTTTTACCATTTGTTAATGGACCGTTGATTGATGTTTTCAGATTGGGAGCACAAATTTGTATGGGCTCAATGTCCTTAGTACACCCCTTATTTCGAACATACACCTTCCCCTGAAATTTAGGCCCATTCGAGTTATGGCCCAAATCCTTATATTTGTCTTTGGCTGAACAAAAAATGATGGGACCCACTGGTGTACAATCAGCGATTTTTTATTCCACAACTTCACATGACTTCAGCCTTTGAAGGTCAGGAAGAACTTGCGAATTTGGGGAATACCTCGCCTGTCTACTTCCGCTGACCGCGCTGCCATTTACCAAGACCTCGCCCTCAGCCTCCAACACACCAACAACTTCGTTCCTTACCCCCAGGCAACCCTCTCTGTTGTCGGTATCGCTGATCAGTCTCATACAGTTGGGGGACTGCTTCGCGCCGAAAGTTGTGTCTGCTCCACCTGCTCTGCTGCTTCATTTGTCAGAATACGATTATGTATCCATCGGTTCCTGCACGGAAATTTGACCTTCAGGTATAGACCGCTCCACCTCCCCATCACCGTTGCGATCTGCCATATCGGCATTCGTCGCCTCAACCTAAGCCGGAGTCTCCGCAACCACCTCCGTATCCTCCGATGATACGCTCAATTCCAAAACGCTATCGTTGGAGGAGATTTCTTGCGAGGACGCATCATGTCTCCCCCATCTACACTTACAGGAGCTATGGCATCTCTCCTCCACCATGTTGATATTGTAAATCACATAATTAATGGATGCCGCAACATTATGATGGATAGTAGGCTGCCACAGAGTTTTGATAAGCACCGGTGCCCTGTCCAAACGGTGGAGATCGTCGGTATCATCATCCAAGTCCACCAAATCCCCAACCCCTGGAACAATCTGTCTTATGTATTCTGGGTTCCACGCGTGCAAAGGAATTCCCCAACATAGAATCCATACCAAGTATTTGGGTTTAATATCCTCATCCCCATCCCACCAAAATTCCTCTTCCAATCTGTCGAATGTCGACAAATTTCTAAGCCTATTGACCCAAGCCTCGTTATACCATTTCCTATTTTCCATAGGAATGGATAACTGTATGGTTGAATGGGATGGTGACTTCATCACTAAAGCAAGCGCCGTGGGTCCTCTCCCCATCCCTGTGTGGCTAGTCGACGTGAGAGCCTTCGCATATGATTGACGGTAAGGCAATTGCCTTTGGGTTTCAACAAACACATCAGTTTGTGCCCAAGTGACTTTCTCTTTGCCCTTATTCTTTCCTATCATTTTGTCATCAGCTCTCTCCCTTTCATACTGTTGGTTCAGATTTATAGTCGCTGTCATCTTCCTCTCCCTGCTGTGCTTGGGCAAATTCAGATGTAGCTTGAGCCCACCAATGACCAAATTATCTAACTTTCTTTCAAGGTACGCAACATCTTCAACCCCTTTGAAACGCACAAAGCCATATTTTCTGCCACTCCTGTTCCTGTTTTTTGCAATGAAGATCTCTCTTACGTCTCCCCATTTCTTTAATACTACCCATAAATCTCTTTCCCCCAACTCCCCGTGAAATCTGGTAAAGTAGAAGGAAGTCACATCTGCCACGTTCCTCCAATTTTTCCTATTCCCTCCCCATCGTCGAGCCTCCACAGATTCCCCATGTTGTCCGTGTCCGATTCCGGCGTAGTTAAGACATGGTCTAACCTTGTTCCTCTCCCGTAACGCTCACTAAACCTATGTTACTCACCCTCACCCAATGTTGTTAAAATCGCGATTATAATCGTGAAATCGCACAATTCCACGATCCGTGCGGCGTCCAGCGATCTTGATCTTGAGTGGGATCGTCGGTGAGCGAAATCGGAGTGGGATCGCGATCTTGATCGTAGGATCGTGTGATCGGCTATCCCGAACGATCCTTGACGTGAGTTGTAAAACCTAAAACTTACCTTCTCTGTTGCGCGACGACCTCCTCAGACGACCCTGCACCGTCGACCTCCCCTCAGGTTAGCTTGGTATCTTGCTCAAATTGGAGAATACAGATTGTTGACAGAAAAATGGCGCAGCAGACCAGCAGAAGAGAAGAGAAGAAAAACAGCCGTAAACCAGGAGAAGAGGAGAAGAAGAGAAGAGATTTGTAATTTAGGTCTAAATTGCTTTCTGTACCCCCTTTTTCTCTTTCTGCAGTTTTATATTATATTTTTGAAATGGGCTTTTAAGTTTTAAGTTAGGTAATTGCTATTTACAGTCTCTCCGTATCCACTTTTTTCTTTCTACAATTTCATAGTAGGATCTCGATCCAATTTTACGATCCTCGATTTACGATCTTTCATCCCCCCTTCCGATCCTAGGTAAAATCTTGATTTTAACAACCTTGCCCTCACCCACTCACCGTTTCTCTCACTAACATTCTCTCTCATGTTTCTAACATATAAAGAATTCTTATGATCATCATCTCTCTCTCTCTCTATATATATATATATAGAGAGAGAGAGAGAAACTTTGCAGAGACAATTCAGGAAATTCTCCCATTTACAACAAAAGTTCCTTATTCCCTGAGTTATATTATATATATATATATGTATATATATATATATATAGAGAGAGAGAGAGAGAGAAACTTTGCAGAGACAATTCACGAAATTCTCCCATTTACAACAAAAGTTCCTTATTCCCTGAGTTGTACACTATATTCTGGGTTTTGGAAAGCTAACCATCCCTCTCTAGATATAAATTAGAATAGCTATTTAAACAAGTGTTTTTAGTTTTCATTCTTCAATGAAAGTGTTTTTTTTCACTATTTTTCTTCAACAAGAGCGTTTTTAGGGATTTTTCTTAACCTCTTATTTCTTTCAATCTATCATTTCAATATTTGAATTTTAACTTGACTTTCAATATTTTTTAAAAGAAATTATTAATAATTAAAACATAACATTGTATCACAATATGTAGAAAGAATAGAAGAGAGAAAAAGGCATTTGTATATTGAACAAAAGATTATTACAAAGCCACTGTAATCTATTACAAGAGCAGTACTTATACTGCAGAGATTCAGTTGTAACAGAAAGTACAGTTGTCATCTAACTAATGAAAACTGTCAACTAACTATGGTTATAAAACTAACCAGAGTTATTTACTCATTTACACTTACATATTTATATGTTCAAAAATATTTATTAATTATAAATTTTAATTACAATTTAATTTATATATTTAAAATTCTTTATTGATTATACATTTTAGTTATATAAAATAAACATTTATGTGTGCAATGCACAAGCTAAAATACTAATATACCTATGTAGTCAATAGTGACAACAGTATTGACAACTTTGCAGTATACAATAAATAGATTAGAAAATTACCACAAGACTTAATGGGCTTGGGCTAAGGGCGGCAAAATGGATGGATCGGATAAATTTTATTTAAGATCATAATGGATCGGATCAAAATTATCCATTAATCAATTTTGACCCATTAAAAATTTATTTAGAAAATCCAATCCAATCCGATCCATTTTATTAGAGTATTCTTACTCTGTATTCTCTTTCTTAACTGCACTTAACCATAGCTCTGGGCTCTCTAGTTTGTGCCAGCTGTAGCACCTAACTAACTGCCAGTTAGGATACTCTTAGTATAGTTAGAACTCCTAAGGTACTATAATAAATACCATCTTTGTAATCTCTGTTAGTTGGGTTGAATAATATTTCTCTCCAAACTCAAACTCTGTCTCTTTCTCGATATCTTTTTTATGGTATACAGAGCTAGGTTCGATCACTAGAATCCTTTTTCCATGGCTTCGGCGAATTCTCCTCCTTTCTCTCATCCACCTCCATTTGTGGGTTCTTCGTCTTCTTCAGCTGCTTCGACATTCTCATTCGATTTGTCAAAGTTGAACAGCAAGAATTATCTTCTCTGGTGTCAACAAGTTGAATCCATCATCAAATGTCATCAACTCTACCATTACTACCTTGTCAATCCAACAATTCGGCAGAAGTTCTTATCCGTTGAAGATAACGGTGTCAGTGTCGTCTCTGCGGCGTATCAAGCTTGGGTGAACAAGACTAATTTCTTCTGGCATCTCCAGCGACATGCTTCCGCGAGTGATCGGTTGAACATCGTCTTGGGAACTATGGGACAAAACCCACACCCACTTTCACTCTCTCACTCTCACTAAGACTCGACAAATTTACACCGAGCTTCGAAGTCTCTCCCTCGAATAATCGCTCGATCTCTAAGTATTTACTTAAGATGCAAACACTTGTTAACTCTCTTACATCCATTGGTGAGTAAGTGTCTTCTATAGAGCACCTTGATATGGTTCTCGATAGCCTTCCTGATGAGTATGAGTCTATGAATTCGTTAGTTAGTAGTTGATTTGAGCAACTCTCCTTTTGGTGCATGAAGCTCAAATTTAAAGGTTGAAAAAGAAGTCACTCGTTTCTATCAATCTCACCGGAGGCACCTCTGAAAAATCGATTTGAGCAACTTCTAGTGGTAAGTTTGATCCTCCTTCTCAACCTTTGAATCCCAATTCATAGGCTCAGGTCAATCTGACCACACAATCTCCTTCCGGTGACAACCCGTACAATGACTATGGCTCGCTATACTTCACTTAAATCCAACAAGAAATACATATTTTCGAATTTCTAAACTAAAGCATTAGTGAATGCTTAAATTTTAAGGATAGTTGGTTCCATGGCAATGGACAATGGTCACAACACTTTATAATTAAATTAAAACTAAATTCCTTCAACACAAAGTGAGGTTGGCCTATGCTCAATCCACAACTCAAGCCCAAAGGGATTTTTGTACTAGCTTTTGGTGTTAGGAGCATGTCAAAGAATAACTCAAGTTTTTCGAATAGTTAATTCTTGAACAAAAAAGTCACATTTGGAAATAAACCTAGTATGACCGTAGATTACAGGAGAATTTTGCAATCATCAGTGAAAAATTCTTGCCTACGTCAAGGGATGACTTCTGGAAAATTAGAGACCAAAATATCTTAATGAACTCATAAACAAAGTAGAAATTATATTTGACCAAGTTACCATGGGTGCGTGTGTGCATGCATGAGAGAAAGAGAAAAGTACCTGACACATAAGATGAAACTCTCCTTCTTCGGGATGAATGCCAAAGTCTCCTGATGCTTCTAAAGGAACACTACCAAACCAGCCACTTGCATTGTGTAAAAATATTCTTTGACCACGAAAACTTAAACTCGCTGATATGTTCTTTAACAACATACAAAAAACAGAACAAAAAGGGGAAAACCAAATTTCAGTTCATGGCATGAAAAAATATTTAGTTCAGATACATATCTACATGCCTAAGTACTACACATGTGTGATGAAAGATTCAGAAGTCATCAACAGTTATGCCTATGCAGCCCATGCCAGTAAAGAAGTATTTTATTAAGATAAATACAAAGATGAGGAAAAAAGGTCCTTCTTAAAAGTGAGAATACAAACAAAAGAAAACAGAAAACATCAGAGAGCAAAGCTACCCAGAGTCCTTTATGAATTATGATATCTGTAAGGGAATCCCCTTTATAAAGACTATGAGCTTTATACCAATTTAAAGTCAAAAACTCAAAAAAGAAAGAAAAAAAATACAAAGGTTGCAAACCTGAAACAGAAAAACAGATAAAAAAACAGCACCCTGTATGAGTTTATACCAAACAATCTACCAGTCAAAACTAAAATTACCAGAGTCCCAAGGAAGACTGAACCAAGTACAATGTTATAACTTATAACAACTTGGAGGAAGAAAAAGAAATCAAAATAAGAAAGGCCAAACATTTCCAGGCATGCCAACTCATTGCAGAAAGTCCTTCCGCAAATCACAAAGGAATGTTTCTCATATTGAAAATGCAATTCCAAATTTTTCTAACTACAGGTTCCTTATGAAACAAGCCAATATTTGTCTTCCACTTAACAATCCTGGAACTAGATCCTGTTTTCTTGTTACAAGGGACTACGAAGTCAGCGAGACTCTTGAGACACACAAACCATATAACATTATATAGAGATCATAAAGCATGTACACACAAGTTTGGTACCATGTCCACATGCTGGACACATTTCAAACACTCACTTGATGAGACAAGTCCATGCATGTTCAATTTATAAATAATTTCAGCCACAACATGGATTCAACACAGCTTTATTAAATTATCTCACTGAAACCTTTTGTCAATTGTCTACTCACATGAATAGATTGCCTCAGGCAAGCAGTGCAAGGAATTTTATTTTTTAACAAAATGAGAACCAAGTAACAAAATTACTGTTTAATTTTAAAAAAATGAAATTATAAAAGAGGGTCTGGAGAAAATTGCAATCAATAGGATTTTCCTAATCCTTCCTTCCGGAAAGGAAGAACGTGAAAAATTCTTTTTCCTTTCCACAGGGAACCCTATTAAGAACAATTGATAAATTAAAACTTTCGTACTAAAAGGTGTAACGATGGCCCCCCTCAAAACCTTGAATTTATTTTGGCCAATCAATACACCATTATGAAACAAGAAAGGACAATTATTCAAACAAAAGTTGCCACTTTCCTTCCTAGCTTTACACAAATCCTTATCTTACAATGAAGAGAAAATGTATTAATTTTAGTACTGCAATTGCACTTAACCAATAAAAAATTTCAATATGTGATGTGATTCATTATTTCAGGATGGATAAGATACTAAATGTACATAAGTTCATCACTCAGGTTTTACACGGAAACAAAACATATGTTGGGCGAACAATATAAAATGCAACGAGTGTGCAACAGTTGAGTTACCTTTCAAAATACACCAAGCCTAATCATACTAAAGAAGGAATACCAAATATATGGAAATGGACACTTCAAGTGTCACAAGAGGAGAGAGCATAGGAAGTCATACAGAAAAAGATGATGGAGCATCCAACAGTTGGAAATCCAACCCTGTCACATCAAGTTGTCCATGAAAATTTGGAAAAGTCTCCCCCTTTGACATGCACAAGTGAACCTAAACATATGGTAACAAATATTACACAGAAATATAAATTACAGAATGTTCCACAACACAACCTGAGCCAAAAAAATATATGACTTATGTGCCTATGAAATAAAATACTAGTTCATCAAGTAATATACTATAAAATTAATCACTTGAATATATAAAATAGGTGGAAAAGGAGCTTCTATTGATGTATCCAAACTAATATCCACAAAAGGACACATGTATTGTCAAAGAAACTTGGAAATAGACTTTAAAATTATTATAAGCAAATATAACGGAGGGAATTAAATAACCAGATAATCAGACTACTAGAGTGACGGTCTGGGATAATGGAACCAATTTGGATTCAACCCTGTCAGATAACAATTCCAAGCAAAAGCTAAGGAAGATATCTTCCAGAATTGAATATGACCTATTCAAACCAGAATACCCCATTGAATTCAACAAATTTTACTTGGTTTCAGACATTGTTTTGACAGAAGGAGAAATGTACTGATTATAGGAGAAAACAACAACCAATAACTCAGACTGACCATGTCGGTTTGGCTGGTACTCAAATTGTTCCAGTCTGAAGGCAAATCTTAGGTTTATAGAACCACTAAAAAGTAAAAACCAGATACTTTCCAAATACATACAAGTAAAAGCAGTGTCTGTTACTTAACATTATATGTAAGAAATTGAGTTTTTAACTCAAACAAGAATAATCTTCCTGAAGTATCAAATAGAATAGAAAGGTAAATGAACTTAAGTTAGGAAAACACCTCGCCACTAGCCCACCCTTTAGACCATGTAATTGGAATTTCAAGGATCCTTTCAAACAGCTGCACCAAACTCAAGCCAGACAAACTACATAAGCAATCAGTAGAACTTAAATGGCAAAGCAGAAAATATTGGAACTTTAAACTACTATATATGTTACCGGGACAAAAAGATTATCAATTTTTAAATTAGCATGCCAATTCTGCTCAATAGTGTCAACAAAAACATGGGCAGACAACCAGCCTCCATCTTCAGATATAATATCTGATCTCCAGGTATTACAATTTCCACTCAGATCCACATGTATGCGACTATAGTGGTTTTGGAACTTTACATTTCCATTGACATTCTCCATCTCCCTGAAAGCAAGAGCAAAGTAACACCTCAATTCAAGCATACCATCATTTTTTGGTCAAAGGTTCTTGTTTACAAAATAAAAGCATCATTTGTATTATGTACAAGTTTGAGATTATAATAAGATTGTATTGAGATGTTATGGGATAAAGCCTGAAATTGGGATAGAACATTTGATTGATTTCATTGCCATTATTTCCTTTTTATTAGCTGAGCATTTTAGGGTAATTAGGCTAATATCTTGTAGATCTTGAAACATATCTGATTTGAAGGAAACTGGATATCCTCTCATTATCAGTATTTATTGTAATGAACACTATATAATAGAGCATCCGCTGTGTACTCTAACACACAGTTTCAGTCTATTATCCCTCTATATTTTTTCTCATTTTACATAGTATCAGAGTCCATCCTAGATCTATTAAATGGGTCACCCACCATATTTTCCACGCACCAAGCCCAAAAGTGTTGGGCATGAAGGAGTGTATTGGGAAAAACCCAACTCTCACATCGGCTAAAGATAGTACCAAAATGGAGTATTTAAGTGAGGGGCAACTCTCACTTTATGAGCTAGCTTTTGGGATTGAGTAAGGTCCAAACCCACATTCTAAAATGGTATCAAAGTCAGGTTGAGAGAATAACGAAAACCATCCCTCACCAAGGACCCTGGTGGACCTTTTTGGTCATCGCACTTATTCCGGCGACCTGTTTTCATTTTCTGAAGACCCTTTTTCCTTCTTCGGTGTCTTTTCCGACAACAGCTAGCAACTATCACTTTTCTGGCGACCTTTTTTTGCATTTTGGTGGACCTCTCTACTTGTCACCCTTCTTTGCACATCCCCTTGGACCTTTCTGCTCATCAACCATATTCGGACAACCCTTTAAGCTTTTCCGGTGACTTTCCAGCAACTATCACTGGCCGCCGTCACAACTCTGGTGACCCTTTCTGCCTCTGACTACCGGATCAGGTGCGCCAAGGGCCGCTCTACCCAGATCCGTCCACCGCATGTCCATCAAAGCTCTAACGCACCCACACGCGCTGCTTTTCTGATATGCTATCTTCAGCCAAACAGGGTCTGTTCCAAGCGCATGCCGGTGCATGCAACCTCCTTTGAGTCCTTTCCTTGCGCGATTCTTATGTCGGGGTTGCCCCCTCATTCTCCTACTATCCCTGCAGTTTCAGCTGCATCGGAGCTGGTTCAATGGTACCTCCTTATTTTTGTCGTGTGACAGTGCACGTTTGGCCGTTGTTTCAACGGTGCTTTTTGATATGGTGGTAGCCCCTACCCGCTGCTCCTATCCCCGGAGTTTCGCCCCCATTCGTACCTGTTTGTCGCCCACTGCTACTTGCCATTTGTTTTCCAGCGAAGTACTTCGGTCACCTATTCTGCCACTGCCTTTTTCAGCGTGTTTTCTGGCCATCGCCTTCAGCTTGGTGCTTATTTTCTAGCAAAGAACTTTCCAGTGCCTATTATATCACTGTCCTTTTCCAGCGTGTTTCTCGGTGACTTCTCTCACTTCGCTGGCTATTTATGACAATCTTGTCTCTTCAGTTTGAATAATTTGGGGTCTCCACAGTTTGTTTGAAGCTTCCAAATCTTGGTTTTAAAAAGATCGGAACTTGCTTTGGATTTACTTAAGCTGATGGGTATTCCAGCTCTCTCTTCCTAGTAATATTCCCCGATTTCACCAAGATCCCTGAGTTGTCTTCAAAATATTGGTTTGAAACTTCCAAATGATGGTTTTAAGAAAGTCGGAACTTGCTTTTCTTAGGCTGATGGATATTCCAGCTCTCTCTTTCTAGCAATATTCCCCAACTTCGCCAACATCCTTGAGTTGTCCTTCAAACATTTTTTAGTGGAACTCCATTTCTGTTATGTTTTTTTATTTATTAGTGGGAATAAATTTCTTCTAACAAGCTGATTGCTTAGTAAGCTTCAGCTTGAGGGGGAGTGTTAAGAATCAGAAATATTCAATGTATAGATTTATTAGGATTTGATTTATAGGAAACATATCTGATTTGGAGAAAACTGAATATCCTCTCATTATGAGTATTTATTGTAATGTCCATTATATAATAGAGCATCCGCTGTGTAGTCTAACACATTTTCAGTCTATTATCCCTCTATATTTTTTCTCATTTTACACACACACACACACACACACATATATATATGTATAAATGATAGAGATGGGAGACTCTCCTAAACAAGTTTCCCACTCATATTCTATGCTTTTCTATCTGTTTTAAGTCTGATTCCAGAAAGGGCGCTACATCTCCCAAACAAGTTTATACTCAATAATCTAAAACAATCTACTTAAAATATTAACATCTTCTCCTTTTATTCTACGAAACAAAGATCAAACACTATTCACATAAATTATTAAAAAATTCTATATCAGTTCAGACTGTTCAGTGAGTTCAATTTAAGATACAAAACTGACATAACTAGATGATAATCTTTAATACCAACATGACAAGCTAAATTGGAAACATTTATAATGTGAAAGCTAAACCAAATCAAAGTAAAATTATTTTGCAGTTAAACTAACAGTCTCCAGTTGCCATTTTTCAAGACTAAAAATGAGAATTAAGATAGTATTCAATAACATTGAGTAACTCAACTCATCTTAGTTCACCCAAATAATACCAGGGGCATCAATGTGGCCCTCCAACAAAAAACGTACTTCAATTTAATCTCTCAAAGATGAAAAGTCACATCAAAATTATCCCTTCTGTTTTATTCAAAAAATAAATATAAAAAAAACCTTCTTTCTAATGAGTGCTTACTAACTCTTTTAGAAACTGAAATCAAAATTTTCAAGTTTCAATGATACACAAAAGAAAGATATGCTTTTCCATATTACAATTATATCAAAGCTCAAGAAACCTAGTTGCTATGGCGGAATTTTGGCCTTCTGCCATCCACCATTGATAAAAAACGGAAGTATACATAATATCGATTAATATGAAATTATTAATTAAAATCATAAGGTCGTGAAGAGGTGTGTCCATCACTTCATCTATAGAGTGATTATAGATTCAGTAGTAAATGACAAGACCAGCTCTTACCTAACTTCCTTGTCACCATATGCAAGTAGCATCAGTGTTGCCCCTCTGAAATGAACTGAATCCAGCGTAACAGGCAGCGTCTTCGTAATGCCTTCAGACTGCACAAAATCTAGCCCATCAACATGTTCCAAAACAATATCTTCAACTTTCAGACCCACATCAGACTTCAACATTTCAATGGAACCAGAAAGAAAATGAGATATCAACTCTTCAATATTTTTTAAAAATGAGGTTAAGCCAAATTTCACGAGCAAGTGCTCAAATGGATTTTTAAAATAAGTTGCCAACTGAGGCTCAGGCTTCACAAAACCCAAATCTTCAAATGGCAAACCACGTTGGCCCCCTGATGAATTATCATTATCATCAATTTGATTCTCAGCAACATATGGTACAAATTCCTCATTTGTCACTGTACTACTATTTGGATTAACAGGTTTTGCAACATCATCACTAGATTGCAAATTTTCAATTTCACTCTCTCTTGTCCGTAAAGTTGAATCACAGACAAACTTTAAATAATCTGATTGAATGGTAACATTTTCATTTACTAAGGGGGACTGGAATCCCAGATCTTTGAATTGTGTTCCACTTTGGGTATCACCACTTCTATTTTCATCACTAACAATAACAGATACTGTATTTCTGTCAACCTCACTTTCAGAAGGTGACGAAGGCTCCCCAAACTTCCATTGTGGTTGATCACAAAAGTATGCATGAGCAGCTGATGCACTATGTTCCAATATTCTCTTTTTGATAGCACCACCGGATGCAAAGATGTTACTCCCATGAGCCTTCCTCTTCAACTTGTGTTTCCTAGGCCCTAATATTACTCTGGACCAAAACCGAAGTCCCAATCCGGGAAATCTTACTCCAAATGATTTTTCCAAAGCTGCGTGTTTCGTATCATAATTAACACCTTTGTCCATCAACCGATGATCGTGCTTCCCATCATTCATACAGAAAAAGGGTGCAGACTCACTTGACTCCAATGATCGAGTTTCAATCTCCTTTAAACCATCATCACCTTTCGATAGACCACAACTCCGCTCAGAAACAAAGTACCCCGCCTCAGCAGCTTCCCTAGCTGCACCATCCCTTTCTCTTTCCCACTGAGCAAAGGCTTCCTCTCGTGCAAGCCTCCTAGTTCTCGTGCGATAATCTATACCCTCTTCAGCCGAGAAAACTCTCTCCCTGCCACCTTCATTGAAGGGTATTCCCAACCAAGTAAAGTCCTTCCTCTGCACCACCAAGAGACTTGGATGCGACAAAACTGCATCAATCACCAACTTCCCCCTCCTCAAGCTCACAAAGGGACGGAGGCGGAGCTTCACCGTGGGAGCCTCGCCACACGAAAACTCCTCCTTGTGTGGCCCAAATGAGCACGACTCCAACGTGATGCTCAACGGCGAAATCCGCCGAACCTTGCCAAACACAAGGTCACGCTGAATGTGCTCACTGATTGCTGAACAAACAGAAGGCAACAAATTGGCCTCAATCAAACCCTTTGCTTTGTTCTGTCCATACCACACCAACATACACACCCCAGCAACAACAGCAGTGTAAACAGAAGCCCTTATCAGAAAAAACCCCTCTTTCCACAACGGTGACAAATAACTAACTAATGCCTCACTCCTAAAATAAGTTTCCCTGGCACATTCTAACCTCGACCCACTTCTCAAAATCACGTCTTTTCCCAATAACCCCACGTTTTTTTGCCCCAAAAAAGATGAAAACCGTAACGTTTGGCTTACCAAACGACACCGTTTTGGGGACACGCAGCATGTGCAACTGCAGAGACCCTTCTTCTGCGGCAACAACTTCCTCTTGTCCAAACGAAAAGGGTTCCTCTTGCAGGTGGTGCCACTTTCCAAAGAACCATGCAGACTTGTCCCGAAAAACAAGGTGTGGTTTTTCAGACTCATTGTTGGGTCTCATTTCAGAAGAATCATCATTCTAACAAAACACAAAACATCATCATCGTAAGAACGAAAAATAAGGTGTGGTTTTGGGGGCGTTGTGAAAGTGTGAAACTGTGTTTTGTTACTCTGTAGGCAGAGACAATTTCGGAGGATAAGAACGATGGGAGTGTGGAGTCTGAGAAATTTTTATTTGTGTGGTTTTTTGCTTATGGCCAGGGAACTCTGCTCTGCCTAATGGTTTCGATTGGGAGAGGACGAAATTGTTTGGTTTCGAGGTGGAAAGATTAAAAAAGAGATTTTCCTTTTGGGAAAACAAGAGTTTGGTTCGCCTGTTCGGCCAAATTTCTGTTCACTTCCCTTATCACTCCGAATTTTAATTTTTGATATATTTAATAAATGGAAAGAGATCAAAACAAATAAAAAAGTTTACATCTAATGTTCATAGATATTAAAAAAACGAATAATAAGATTATAAGAAAAGTTTTATGATAGGCTCTTAAGAAAAAAAAAATATCATTAAAGTATGTAAATGGAATCAATAATATATATGATGGAGTTACCACATGTGTGAAAGTTTGTAATGGAACATCAAGTTATTTTCTTATCAAGGTATGTGTATATTAAGGTTTAGCTCTTAGTCCTTATCTTTTTGCCTTAATGATAGATGAATTAACAAAAGATATTCAAGAGGAAGTGACTTAGTGTATATTTTTTGCATATGATATTGTGTTTACTAATGAGATCAAAGACGGTGTTAATAAGAGACTTAAATTATGGAGAAGCACTTTGGAGTCTAAAGGATTCACGTTGAGCCGATGAAAAACTGAGTATATGAAATATAAGTTTTCACTGGTAAGAGATGATGATCAAGATCCAATGCATCTACTTGGTCAATAGGTACCTAAGAAAGATGTTTTTAGATACCTGGGATCAATTTTGCAAAAAAGTGAAAAGATTGATAAGGATGTAAATCATAGAATCAAAGTAGGGGTGGACGAAATGGCAGAGTGTATCTGGTTGTTGTGTGACTGCAAAATTCCCCTTAAGCTAAAAGGAAATTTTTGTAGAACAATTGTAAGACCTGCAATGTTATATAGAGCTGAATGTTGGCCAACACACAGACAACATGAACATAAAATAGGGGTAGCATAAATCAAAATGTTAAGATGTATGTATGGTTATACGAAGATGGATAAGATAAGAAA
Organism: Glycine tomentella; assembly: GCA_007407185.1. Lineage (NCBI taxonomy): Eukaryota > Viridiplantae > Streptophyta > Magnoliopsida > Fabales > Fabaceae > Glycine > Glycine tomentella. The sequence goes on along the minus strand of PYAF01000973.1, from coordinate 9,721 downwards.
TGAATATATTCGACGAAAGGTAGCAGTAGTACCAGTGAGTGAAAAGATGAGAGAACATAGATTGAGGTGGTTTGGGCACGTAATGAGACGGTCATTGGATGCTACCATAAGAACAAAAATTTGTTACCCAGAGCTCTACACAAAGAGAGGTACTGGTAAATCAAAACTTACATGAGAAAAGGTAGTTAAATAAGACTTAATGAAGTGAGATTAGATTGGCTTACGGTGTGTCTTAGGAAGAGATGGAGAAAAGCTATAAGCTTGATGAAGAGTTAGATCTGTTGTTATCTCTACGCTCCATATGATCCTTTTTTTTATTTTTCCTCTTCATCTCCCTCCTCCTTCTTTCCCTCTTCTTTTTCTTTTATCTTATTTCTTTTTTTTTTCAACCTCCTCTATCAATCATTGGGTTCATCTACCACCGACCCCAATTAGCTTAAGTTAAAGGTATTGTTGATGTTGATTCAATTTTTGTTTTTAATCTATACTAATACTAATAATAAAGGAAATATTTTTATTTGGTGTCAAATTTTATTGGATAATGTTATTTTTAAATCATTTCTTAAATTTTCAATTTTTTTCTTCTAACCTACTTTCTATTAATAATAAATTAATAATAAAGGAAATACGCTCATTTGGCGTCCATATTTTATTGGACAATTTAATCCTTAAACCACTACTTAAATTTTTAAATTTTTTTCTTCTAACTTACATTTCCCCAAACTTTTATATTGTTAACTTTTTTTATTTTGTCATATTTTTTGTTTGAACTGTATTTAACTTCTATATTTTTTAGTATTTAAAAAGTTAGAAAGGCACGCTTCATCTCCCCTAGTTCATGATAAAAAAAAATTGTTTTTGCTCCTTGAAATTTGAAAAGTTTTGTTTTTTATTAATTGTAGGATTTCTCCCATAATTGGTGACGTGCTCATTAACATTTTAAAAATGCGATTTGTAGCAATTTTAAAACACTCAATATTCATTTCAATTTATAAATTACAATTTATAGTGGTTAAAAATCATCTGAATCAATTTTAACTTTACGAATTCAAGATTGGAGAGGATATTTGTGTGTCTGTAGATCCCCAAAAATTAGAGAGGGTGACAAGTTGCCTAGGGTTGGTAGAGTTGCACGATGAGTAAGGAGGAAAGTAGTCGAGAGAGAGTTTACAAGGAAAACTCTGGTACAAAATTTTAGAGAAACTATAGAGCTTATTGAACAAGTGCTCTAAATATGCTCCATGTTATATAATATAAAGCGCTTATTTAAATAAACACGACATATAAGTTTCATGTTTCTATTAAAAAGTGTTTTCCTAAAGTTATGCGCTATATATCTTATTTACATCCTTATTAAAAAGTGTTTTCCAGAAAGGTCCACCAGTGTTCATTACAATAAATTCTTGAAAAAGTGTTTTCCTAAAGTTTCGCGGTCTGGATTGGATCGGTTTTGAAGCAAAAAATCATTCGATTCAATTCCTTCGGTTTGGTCATTTGATCATCCATTCGGTTTGAATTTTTTTTCAAATCCAATCCAATCCAATCCAAATTTTTCCGGTTTGGATTGGATCGGTTTTCGGTTTTTAAAAAAGTCTAAAAATAAAACTTATGAGACTTATTTTTATCAAAATAAGGAGTATCTAACATAAAAAAACACATTCATTGGACAAAAACAAACATCATTTTCTAATTTTCATTAGACAAACACGTTCATTGGACAAAATAAGGAGCAATGTATTAGATTTTTGGTTTTTGGGCTATGATAGGGAATAGGCCTAAGTAGATAAAGGGTATGGTATGGTTTACAATTGGATCGGTTTGGATTGGATCGATTTTCGCCGGCCAATCCGAAAACCGATCCAATCCGGTGAAAATTTTTGGTTTTTCGGTTTTCGATTATTTCGGTTTTCGATTTTTCGGTTCGGTCACCGCGGTTTGCATCGGTTTGGATCGATTGATGAACACCCCTAGGTGTTACAATAGGTGTTTTGAACCACCAATGTGAGAAAGATGGGCTTAGGTTTTGACATTGAGATCAAACCTAAAGTTCCAATGACTAAATTTGAGCAAGAAAGACAAAGAGAAGAAATGTAAAGATTTCACCTGATATGTGAAAGGTGTGAAAGTTTTAAAAACACTTCCCATGTAGTATCAACTTCTCTTCATGATTCTATCCAAAGATCCATTGATCCCAATATAAATAGATGTCTCCAATGAAAGGATCAAAGTGGTGATGAAAATCGTAGTGAAAAATATGATAAAGAAGGTGTCACACATGAAGTTCTTCGAAAAACTCATTTGTATGGCCATAGAAAAAATCGATTAAGCCATAGAAATAATCAACTATATTGTTTTTCGCATCACCTAGGTTTACTAAAGAACAAAGAATCAATTATATTAACATATAGTTGATTGTTTACGAAAGCAAACAAACTCTTTAGATAAAATGAGTTTTTCAAAGGAGCTTATGAAAACAAGTTCAAGTAAAGATTGTCCAAAGATTAAAACATATTTTCACTAAACAAGTTTTCAAAGATCTCGTGTGTCCAAAGGTGTGTTCAAAAGAAAACAAGTTAAAAACACAAGAACACTTCTTTTTATACTGGTTCACTCAAAATGTGAGCTATGTTTTGTTCTCCTTTAACCTTAGAAGGGTTTTGCTAATTAAATAGATTACAACAAGTATTTCCTGGGTCACTTTTGGCAAACTCTCAATGTGACCCTAAGATTAGTAAACACCCAAGTATTGATCACTAAGTCACTCTTGACTTTCTCAAACTAGAAGTTTGAAAGATTTACAAAGAAATAAACTCTCACAAAAAGAATAAGCAATATAAAGCAAATACAAAAATAACTTTGCTATGCAAAAAATAACACTTTTAGAATAAATGATGAGAGCTTTGATTCATAAGCTTTTCAACACTTTGTGTTCTCTGAATTGCAAAGTTCTTTTTATGCAAAGCTTCAATCTTGAATATATATATATATGTATGTGTAACACCCCGTATATACCCGGTGTATTATCATTGTATAATCATCAGATTAGCGCTTAAACAAGTTAATTAAAACATATTAAGACATAGCGGAAGCATAAAACCAAACCATATTTCTTGATAACATTATGTATGGAATCACAACCCACATCAAGCATCAACACAAGCCCCTGCTTAACCAGATCATACAACCAAACAATAGGCAGAAACATAAATATCTCAA
>PYAF01000972.1:19493-45255 GCA_007407185.1 Glycine tomentella | reverse complement strand
AAGCATCCCAGAGTATTTGTAAAGTTTTCTCCTTAAGATATCTTGCTAAAATAACTAAGGGCAATTTGGTCATTTTCAAAAATATCCAGGGGTATTTGCGTCATTTCCCTCAAATCTTTTTATACTGCCTCCGATCACATTTTACCCTAATATTTTGAATACAGAATATCAATCGACTGTAAAAATTTGGGGTGTTACACGTTTCATTTATTTTCGCAGTTTCCGCATCCGTTAAATTTTAATCCTCGTTATATTTGCACATTTCTTATCACATCAAATGAACTGTCGCTTAACACTCTTTGTACATAAACTATTAAACTATTCAATTTTATTTGAATTAACTAAAGTAAACTCAAGTCTCTGTGGAAACGAATCTTTATAAATTTTGTAACTTCAACGACATATTTGGTATGCTTGCCAAAGTCCTAACAATCCTCTGGGTAGTAAAAGTAGTATCCTTTAGTTTCTTTGCGATAACCTACAAAGTAGCACAAGGTGCTCCTAGCCCCTAACTTTTCAGGTGCTAGGGTCTTGACATAATCTGGACAGCCCCACACCTTGAGATAATTCAAGTTTGGCTTCCGGCCCTCCATATCTAATACGGAGCAGTCAGAACAAATTTCGATGGAACCCTATTAAGAAGATGTAGCGCCGTATGTAAGGCGAACCCCCAAAACGATTTTGGGAGCTTCGTACCACTAATCATAGACTGTACCATGTCTAGCAAGGTTCGGTTCTTCCTCTCAGACACACCATTCTGATGTGGTGTGTAAAGAGCCATCAATTGTGAGAGAATCCCATTCTCTTTTAGATAATCTTGAAACTTCTGACTCAGATATTCGTCACCTCGATCAGATCGAAGTGTTTTAATCATCTTGCCAAGTTATTTCTCCACTTCATTCCTAAACTCTTTGAACTTTTCAAAGGCCTCGGATTTGTGTCTCATAAGATACACATATCTGAATATTGACTTATCATCAATAAAGGTAATGAAATAGGAGTATCCTCCTCTAACTTGAGTAGACTTGGGCCCACAAACATCAGAATGAATGAGTTCTAATAACTCATTGGCTCTATGACTCGCAAGTTTCTCAACCTTGGTCTTCGTCATTTTACCAGCCAAATAAGACTCACAAGGTCCAAAGGATTCAAAATCCATGGAATATAGATAACCATCATGATGGAGTCTAGACAGTCTTATCTCATTAATGTGTCCCAACCTACAATGCCAAAGATAGGATTGATTACCTAATCTTGGCTTTTTTGCTTGAATGCTAAGAATGTCACTATTCGAATCTAAAACCAAAACATACAATCCATTCACCCTAGATGCGCAAGCATAAACAAGATCATTCATGATGATGAAAAACTTGTTATCCTTTATTATAAAGTTAAAACCAGATTGTTCCAAACTAGAAATAGAAATAATGTTTCGGAAAATAGACGGAACATAGAAACAATTATTCAAATGTAAATAAAGGCTCGTAGGAAACATAAGATCCACATCCCCAATAGCTAGTGCAACAACTCTTGCTCCATTCCCGACGCGGAGATTGACCTCATTCTTCCCCAACTTCCTAGGACTCTTTAGTACCTGCAACAAATTGTAGATATGAGAACCACAGTTAGTGTCTAATACCCATGAAGCTGAATCAACATTTGAAAAATTTATTTTTATAGTGAACATACCATTGGTAGAAGCATCACCATGCTTCCTTTCCTTAAGGCTCGCAAGGTACAATGGGCAGTTCCTTTTCCAATTTCCTTCCTTCTAACAATGGAAGCATACAACATTAGCCTTGTCCTTAGACTTCTTCTTTCCTTTACCCTTGCCTTTGCCCTTCTTCTTTTTGGGCTATCCCTTGGGCTTGAGCTTGTCTGTCCCTACAGACTTACCCTTGCCCTTAGCCTTATTAGGCCCACAATAAAAAAAGCTTGGGTCCTGTTCTTCTTAACAGCACCCTAAGCAGTGGTCAGGAAATTCAACAAATCTGGGAGTATTGTCTCCACATTATTCATATGGTAGTTGATCATAAAGCCGTTAAATGATGGTGGCAAGGATTGCAGGACTAAGTCAACACTTAGCTCAAGGTCCATGATAAAACCTAGAGAACCAAGTTTCTCTATAAGCCCAATCATCTTGAGGACGTGCGGTCCAACCGCAGTGCCCTCAACCATCTTGCAGCCAAACAGTTCCTTGGAGCATGCTCAACCCTCCCTTGCTTATCATAAAGCTCTTGCAAATGCAAGATAATGGAGGGAGCATCCATATGCTTATGTTGACGCTGAAGCTTCGTAGACATAGACGCAAGCAATATGCATATTGCCTGCTCTTTGTCCGCTAGGTGCTGTCTATGGGCTACCCAGTCATACTAGGCATACCCATCTAGTCCTTGAGCAAGGGCAACAATATTAGGAGAATCCAGAACATACGCTATCTTTTCAAAACGTAAAACTATTTTTACATTCTGATACCAATCTATGAAGTTTGGACCAGTTAACTTGTTACCATCCAGAATTGAGCGTAAATTAAAGTTTTCGGCCATAACTCAATTGCTGAAAATAAAATAAACATACATAAGTATTTCATGATGTTTAATAACCAAATACAAAGACTTTTAAACGTATCTGGCCCTCCCACTATTTTCTCTAAAATCAATGACCCTCGGGGATTGATTTAGGGTTATCCTTCATAAGGATATCCATAGTAGGCTAAGAGAATAGTTAGGTTCATTAATCTCTGACTGAGCATGCAAAACTAACTTATCTAGTGGGTTCATCTTGTCAACAACATCTCTATATCTTCTCTTAGATCATCAGGTTGACAACTCTTTGTCACTTAGTGTCACATCACTATGTAACAACCTGGCCACATTGCCCTAGATGCATAGACCCGACTGAGCCTGCAGCCTATACACCTATTCTAGCACAAACCATCATCTTAAGTGTCATACACTTCGAATAACACCGTCACCCAACAAAATGATAGGTCTTAGCTGAGCTAGAGAGCACTACCATGTAGAGGGGATTTAAGTGCCATTGAGGATGGGAGGCAATCAAAACATGCTAGATAATTTTATTTGAGGGTTCATTTTCGGTCTCATCTTTAATTATTTATTTTATCTTGCATGCATAATTAGACATACAAACTAATTATCGCATAGTTCATTTTAAACGGCTTGTTTTATCATGCATACTAGTCGTAAAGTGACCGCGTCTAATAATAATCATACATACTAGTCGCGATTTCAAATTTCAAAATTTTAAATTTCAAATTCAAAATTTGAAATTCAAACTTTGAAATTCAAAATTTGAAAATCAAAATATAAATCATGCATTTTGGAAATTAAAACACAAGGTCGATGATCATGGTGTCTTTCATTTTTCCATCAAAAGAGTCTTCAAGCCTCAGATCAAAAACTTCATCGAACTCGCTCGGGACCATCAACATGCCCGAGACTCCTCCTTGGTCTCTCCACGGTCCAACAAGCTTGAACTTTACCGATTTGAATTTTACATCCAGAATAATTAAAATAAAAGACGTAAAAATTTAAATCGGGACAAATACAATCCCATTTAACCAAAAATTTAAAATTTAATTTAAACATACATGCAAAGCACCATGACCATCCATATGTTCATGTACCTACAAGGAAGGTTAGGAAACAAACAAACAATTTGCAAATTCTAAGCCACCATCGAAATCATCTTCATCAAAATATCAACATTTGACAATCAACCCAAAAACATGATCAAGATTCAAAATTTAAAATGTGATGGGCTGCCTTAGATATATCTAGGTAGCGACTATGGTAGGCGTTCTTAACCACCATGGCTTTGGCACTTCTCGTCCAACTAGACTTGATCAAAAATCCATTGCCCCAAGATTCCTCTTGGCTGCCACTTTTGTCTCCACAAAGTGGTGCCTCACTTTGAACATAATCACAAGAAAATAATCCTTTCATAAAGAATAAAAAGAAATTTTAGAATCTTGTTCAAGAAAAGGATGAAGATTTCAAAACGGTTTTTGAAAATTCGATTGCTAATAAAACCTCACGTGTTTGCGGCAATGAGCCAAGCTTCAATACCACATGAAAGTTTAAAAAAATGTAGCACCTTGGTCCAACCACGATGTGCTCACATGAGGGTAAAAACAAAAATTTTCGATGCAGAAACATAGACCATCTATGCACCTTGTGTGTGTGTGCTTAAGAATTACTCATTGAAACACATTGGGGTTTTAGAAATACCTTTATCACTTGAAGGTTTAGAGAAGACGACGCCTTTCAATGGTGATCCACACGGTTATCTCCTTCTTGCAATTGAGAACTTCTTCTCCTTGATTCCTCCTTCTCCTTGGTGGCTTGCCAGAAGCATGCAAGGTATGAGGCTTTCAAGTATTTAGTTTCTTTTCTCGAGACTATGAAGGTTCCTTGAGGTCAGGTGAAGGTGAAGCAAAAGAGGAGAGAAGATGAGGTAGAGGAAAAAAAATAGAACTTGATTCAGAACCAAGAGGAAGGGGCGAAATTTTTATCTGTCTCAATTCTTCCCACATAGGCGCCTATTTAAGGTGAGATGAGGTTGTTGCATTGCATTATCCTCTCACTCCAAATTAGCCCAAGTTGTTGGGAAAATTTGAAAAAGAATCTAGCAAGATTCTCTACAAAAACCGCCACCTTCTCTCCCTCTCCTTCCTCCAAAGTTTGTTGCAACAATAACTCATTTGAATTCAGAATTCAAATGACAATGTTGTTGATAGAATCTTCATCCAATCTTTATTGGATAATTCATTTAGATAATTTAAATTATCCTCAACAACAAAATGTTGTTGAGAGAATCTTCATCCAATCTTTATTAGATAATTCGTTTAGATAATTTAAATTATCCTCAACAACCAATGTTGTTGAGAGAATCTTCATCCAATCTTTATTGGATAATTCATTTAGATAATTTAAATTATCTCAACAACCTAACCTCATGGAATTTAAAATTCAAATTCAAATTTCAAATTCTAATTCTAATTCAAATATAAATTCAAACTCTTCCCAGTTTGTAATTTGAATTTGATTGAAATTTCAAAAGTGTAAGTGTAGTTTCATGTTTTTGTGAATGTAACAGAGATAAAAGAAAATATGAAAGTAACAGATTTAGTACATCGAAAGTATACGAAAGGTAACTAAAGCTAGTTTAATTAATTCAAGAAAAGAGTAGGATTGGATTTCATCATTCATACCATTAGTATTCAATTAACATTACCATGTATAAATCATTTCCTATCATTATTGATGCACACGTAAAATCACCCCAAATCGATCCCTCGCATTTGAGAATCCTAAGAATATTTATCGAATATCGATTCCTCGCATATGAAATAAATATCTCAACATTACAATCATAATCATGTGCTAATTGCAATCTAAACGTTATGCTCTATTCCTAGCAACGTAACGTAGAGACTAAAATCATTTAGTTCAGATCCTAAGCGTACTTTCCAATTAAAACTTAGAATCCTATTTCATGAAACTAGTGATTAAGTAGAATCAAGCATTAAGAGCAGAATGAAATTACCAATAACGAGTAGAAAAGATTCATGCAAAACAAATATTAAAAGAGATACATATGGGTAGAAGATTACATCCAATCCTTAGGAGAAGCTAGCCAATCATTGTGGAGAGCACATGATCAACAAAAGAATTGATGAAGACAACCATCACCGATTCTTTCTGGTAGAGTTTCCACACTAATCCCTCACTTCTCTCACTCTCCCTAAGCTATATTCACGTTCTAGGCTTAGAAAATGTTCAAAAAATATTCTTTGCCTTCACATGTGCATTACTATTTATAGTTTTTGGCCTCCGCTTAAGCTCACTCGCCTAGGCGTCCAATTTTGCCTTGTTTCACTCGCCTGGGCGAGTTAACACCTTTTTTTGGAACTTCTACTTGCCTGGGCGAGCAAATTGCACTGGTTCCACTCATCTAGGCAAGTTATTGTCTTAATGCTGGAGAAATCTGTTAGCCTGGGCGAGTCCTAGGCGAATTGGCTTGATAAATCTTCTTATATTGACCTTTTTGCCCCTTCTTGCTTGTCTTGCTTGCTTGGATGTTCCGGATACAATTGGTATCTTTTAAAACACCAGTTTTGAGTGGATGAATCTTCCAAAATGTGAATAAGACCCTACATATTTAGACAAAACATAAAACAACTAGGTTTAGGGCTTTTTAATCAAGGAATTTACTAAAATCAAAAGATAAGTGCCAACATTGAAACCCTAATTTTACTAAAATATGACACTTATTAATGATTCGTGTGTTGTTTCTTCAAAGCTTCTTCTAAAAATGATAGGAATACTTCAATACAACCAAGGGGGTGAATTGGTTGTACCTTGGTAAATAAAAATTTTACAATCAAAGTATCCACAGGATCTTTATCACTTTAAAAATTGTTTTGAACCAAGAATCTTTTATTCAATCAAATTCCTCTGTCAAGAAAATCAATAGACAACTAAAATCTTTCTGTGCAAATAATTTGATTCACAAACCAAAGCAATAAAGAGATGAAGAGATTAGAATAAAGATCAGCCACAATTTTTATACTGGTTCACTTTAAACATTATGAAGCTACATCCAGTTCTTCCACTCAACACTAGAATGAAGTTCCACTATTGTAAGTTAATGTTCTTACAAGATATTACAAGCCTCTCTTTATTAACCCTAGATAAAGTTCAGAGATCTAAAACACTATTAGATTCTTAGAGACCAACCCCACTAAGAACACTACTCAGCAACCCCTAGAGAAACACTATCTCTAGTTATCATGCAAGAAACCCATTTACAATAAGCCAATCTTTACAGAAATCAAATAACAGATTTACAACCACAAAGAATAAGGAACGAATTAACCTGATAATCCAATGAACACAATGCATATGTATGATTCACCAGGTTGAAAGAAAGAATAACAGATTCAATGCATCCCTTTCCTTATTCCTTGAAACTCAATGATGCTTCACTCATCAAATCAATAACCCATATGAATTTTGGTGAAGCTAAGACGTTTTTGAACTCAGAAAACTCACTAATGAAAGCTCATTAATGTTTGTTATTGTCCAGAATTCGAAATATTCAACTCTTAAAATCACAGAGCAATAGGTTCTATTTATAACAGCTTTCTAACTGAAAATAATCGATTAAACACGCTCATGTAATCGATTATTTCGCATATGTAATCGATTAAATCAAGAATGTAATCGATTAAAGTGTTTATGATACGTTCTGGGTTTAAGCTATGAACATAATAATCGATTAATCCGTCACGTAATCGATTAAACCAGACACTTATAATTTTCCAAATACACTGAGTAATCGATTACTGAATTTGGTAATCGATTAAGACAGACAAACCAATATTTTCAAATGCACTATGTAATCGATTAAAATAATATGTAATCGATTAAATCAGCAAAACATGTTAGCCACAAGCATGATATGTAATCGATTACGAACTTCTGTAATCGATTAAGACAGAAGGTGCATGATTTCAAATTTAGCCTAGGTAATCGATTAAGTCGATATGTAATCGATTACATTGTTCTTAATTTGTTTTCGAGAAGGCACGAAGAACAAAATAATCGATGTCAACATATCTGTAATCGATTAAAACAGAAAAACTTCATTTTTCCAAAAACTTGATTTTAATCTGCCTTATTTATTAAATGCTTTTGCATTAACCTTCAATCTAACAATCCTAAATGAATGATATGCATAATATGCACATTGGATTATCAGATACCACTCCTTTCCTTTTACATAATCAATTTGATCTTCAAGCTTCCAAGACATATTTGCAATGAGGCATGTTGAAAGCACAAAACTCCAAAGCTTGATTCCTTGTCCATCTTCTCATGACTCCTCTTGAATCAACATCTTCTATATATAGCCTTCATATCCAAGTACCCATTGGAGATGCACGTCTCTTTTTCATGCAAAGTCCATGTTGATAGACTAGTGTGTCTAGTACTTAAGCAAGAAAGTCATTTCTTTCATCTTAGTAGGTTTGAAACAACATACTACATCTTTTGATGAAGATTAACGTCTTTCAAATCATGGACTTCATTTATTCTTCATAAGACTTTGACAGATCCTAGGAGAATGTTTTTTGCATAAAATAATCTCACACACATGGTATTAAATAAAGGTCTTAAATGTACTAATTAAATGCTATACTAGATCGTCTTATGAATGCATCATCTGAAACTTTAGATGCATAGATACATATCATAACCTTATATCATATCAAACACAACTTTTTATCATTTGTATTTATTTTCATCTAATAAAAATAATTATGAGTCTTGATTCGTCTTTAAGACATAAATGTATTTTAACTTAACAAAGAAGAACTTATATCTGACTTCCTTTGCTCAAAGTTAGAAAAAAAAGAACAAAATATAAACAAAGACGGTATAAAGACATGGTATGAAGACATATATATAATACATGTATTATTATTTTCTATTTTCTAATTAATAGTAAGTTGCATTACCTGCTATTACAGATAAAATAAAATGATCCATCGTTGGACCATTAAAAGAGTCTAGACCTTAATCGGATCCTTATTAACTCATGCTTTGTGTGGTTTTAATTTTTTATTATTATTTTCTTCAAGTAGTAACTTGTTATTACAGGTAATTTTTTGGTTCCTCACTGTTGTCTATGATTAGTAATCTTATGATTTGTTTAATAGGAGAGAAAGTAGGAAGAAAAAAATAAAGAAAAAAGAAAATATGATTTATGACATATTTATTGACTTTTTTTAAAAGAAAATGAAAAGATAAATTAACTCCTAAAATCAAAATTTTATTTTTTTTTTCTTTCTTTCATTATCTTTCTTATTACAATTTTAAAATTTTATTTCCGTTATTATTTTACTTCCATCTAATCAAAGTAACCATCTAATCAAAGAGTTGACTTGCCTAGTCATATCCATTCAAGTGTGGTGCACGTAAGAAGCGGTGGCAGAAGAACACACAAACGGCGTTAACAAAGCCGTGGGATTGGATGAGAAGAGAAGCAACGGCGATGCAAGTCCAGTAGTAGCAACTAGCAACGGCGAAATGGTGCAGAGACACCCTCGGTTTCGAAGTCTTGGCAAAACCCGACAACCCACCTGAAAGAGAAAGAGAGTACTAGTAGTCAATAGCGGTCAAAGACACATATACCCCGACGCACCACAACACACCTAGCTTCCTTCCTTTCTTTCACAACCCACTCTCCATCAAATATTAATCAATCAAAGAAAGAGCCAGCGAGAAAATGAAAATTCGAGGTGGAATCATCATAGACTGAAGAGAAAAAGAAGTTGCTGTGCACTGTAATGGAAGAGGATGAAGAGACGCAGCAGAAGCAACAACGAGTCACTGACACGTCCCTCTCCACTGAGTCACGCACTTCCACTCCTTCTGATGGAGCTTCACCCAACTCGGAAACCCTAGTTCTCCGCTCTTCGCTTCCGCATGACCTTGCCACTCGTACGCTGCGTTTTAATCGCTCTTTCTCCTATCTCTTGTATTTTAATGAAAGTATTGAATACTGAATAATATTGTGTGGTTGATGTCGCAGATATGCAGGGAAGCTCTACCGCACGTAAGGGTGGAAAAGCTGAGAGTAAGGTTGGAGCATTTTTATTTTGTTAATTATGATTATACTAAAATATGTAAAGTACAAAGACCAAATTGGTAAAAATTGGTATTAGTTTCCTATTTTAACTTAGATCACTTTGATCCCTAACCTTAGAAAAGCCAAATTTGGTCCCTAACCTTAGAAAAACAGTGGTTTTGGTCTCTGAGCCCACGGCTTTTTGTAAAGTACAAAGACCAAATTGATCAAACGGAAAATAAAACCAAGTTTTATCGAAAGTACAAGGAGTGTAAACATATTTTATACTTAATTTTGAGTCATGAATTTCAAAGCTTGTTTTGCTGTTGTGATTCTTTTGAATTTTGTAATGTTGGTTGGTCTCTGGTACATTATGAAGGGATTCTTAATCGTTATTGGTGCTTCTTGTTCTTATGAGCTGCTGAAGATTAATCAACTTAATTAAGTGCATATTAAATAAGTGTTTGTATAAGATATGTTTCTATGATTGAAGATGAAATAAAGTTCAATTGTTTTCATAGCTGAAAACTGTATTTACAAAAGGAGTCTATTGAAATAAGCTGAAAACATCTTATGGATATATCGTAAATGATTTTTATTAGCTCTCGCAAACAAGTGCTCATATCATAAGATAAGTCCAAATAAGCTGTAAATAAGTTATTTAAAAAACCCCTTACTGGATTTTTGTGTTACTGTTTTTAAGAACTTGGCTTTTTGTGAGGATGTGCAAACTGAAACTCATTAACTGCTTGAAAGTTATATGCCTTCTTGGGCCTTTTAAATCATTTGTAGAGGCTTAGAAACTTGGATTATATAAAACATAAAAAGAAAATGAGAAGTAAACTCCAGATTCTAACTATACAATTATTTCAACATAGTAAAAATTAATTTAAATTTAATCAAGCCCCCATGAATCCAGCTAAAAATGCATGTTCTTCCATGAATAAGTGGACAGGAGTTTGATACTTTGATTCATGCTTTCCCTTTGTAATTAATTTAAATTCCAGTACAACAAGGTATCCATGGTTCTAGCCCCACAGGAGGATCACAAGGGGCATGCTAGAGATATGAACCATTAATCAGTTTTCACCTAAGAGCTTTTAGGGCTTAATTAGTCTTTGAAGAGCCCCTGATTTTGAAGTTTGGCTTCTAATCTTGATCAGCCAAGATGCATTAATAATGGATCAAGAGTCTTATTCTGGAATTTGTAAGGTTTTATGAACAATATATATCCAATGATGAATGGTGATCTAAAACTGCAACCCACGAAACTTTCTTAAATTTATAGAAACATCTCCTAGGTGGGACCTCAAGTCGCATTTTATTAATTGGTAATTTGATTGCTTTCTTGATGAACCACACCCAACATGACATAATGCAATATTTTTGGATTCAAATTAAGAATGAGAAAGTTGCATCTTCTTTAAATCCCATTAATTTGGTTTCATTAAATGAAGTGCACCATATTCTCCATTTTCTGCTCAGGTGTCTGCTCAGCCTCCTGATGAGGAAACTATTGTAAAAGATGCTATTGAGGCATCTCAAAAACAGACAGAAAATCAACTTCAGTCTGTTTGTTTAACTTCATTATCTGGACTATCACCAACTTCTGTTTCACCTTCTTTATCATCTGCCCATAGTCCAACTGTACCACAACAGAGACCATCTCCTCCTAAGGCTAATAGTGTACAAGTGCCAAAAGTAGATGGTACAACCTTATCTTCTGTTTCTGTTGCAAGGGCATCTGCATCTGATGGATACAACTGGCGGAAGTACGGCCAGAAGCGAGTGAAGAGTCCTATGGGTTCTCGAAGCTATTACAGGTGTACCCATTCAAATTGTTGTGCTAAGAAGATTAAATTTTGTGACCATTCAGGACATTTGGTAGAGATTGTTTATAAAAGTCAACATAGTCATGATCCCCCGCATAAAATTGATACCGCTAAGGAAAATAAGCTCCTGCCTTCCTGTGAACCTAAAGTAGAAAGCAGTGTTTCAAAGCAGTCTACCAAAGTTTTGAATGATTCTGATCCATCATCTTCTCCAAAAGAACCTTTACAAGATGCACCTTGCAGTGGTAATAAGAATCTAGAAAACTCATCTAATGTTGAGAATGGAAAAGTTCTTTTGAATGAAGAGCATGTTAATGACCCAGAGCCAAAAAGAAGGCAAGTTGCATGTGAATTCATTTTCTTCATAAGAAAATAATTTAAAGAACAAGTACTTTTTCTTCTAATTGCGGCTGGATCTAATGGCCTAATGCTCTTCTCTTAATATGATAACTAGATTAAACAATGGCGATTTGGATACGGCAGTTCAACCAGGCAAGAAAACAAAGTTTGTTGTACATGCGACAGAGGATGTGGGAATATCAGGTGATGGATACCGGTGGCGCAAGTATGGACAAAAGTTAGTGAAGGGAAATCCACACTTCAGGTAAATTTTGCTTGCTTTCTTGTCATATTTTAAAATAAAACCTGTATTTCTAATTTCTTTCTTTTGTGGAAGACTAGCTTCAATGTGGAATTTTATAAATAAGTATCCTGTTTGATTTGGTTTTAAAATCTTCACTTAAATGATGGCTATGCGGTTTATTTAATTTGGTGGTAAGGATCAAGGCAGTAGTACATTGAGTGTCAAATCCATTAAAGATACTGTTTTCAGAAAATGTTGGAAAGTCACCTTAATGGCGGTCACCCCTAACCTACCTTATTTGTGGCCTCTTTGGGGGCTGCATTAATTGTTTGGTGTTTAGTTCCATCAAGCAAACTTTTGTATGTGCTTTTATTTATGTATGACATTGTTTTGGTTGCTCATGCCATGGAATGCTTCTTAATGCTTGAGTATTTTGTTTTAAATCAAACCTTGCATGTCCCCTTTTAATATTCTATGAAATGCACCAAATCATTACCTGACACCACATATGCTGGGATTTGTTTTTCGACATTCTTTGGGAAGGACTCTGTTTTAATTTTTTAGTTGTCTACTATAAAACCCTTGACAAATGTATGCAGGGCCAAATTTGGTAAAGGTAAGAAACATTAAGCAGCTTTTCTCATTAATGATACTCTTTGAGAAGGATATGGATCACCTTGCAAAAGTTGTGTTTCAGAACATAACCAAACAAGCCCTTATGACATTGTAAAATCAATTCTCAAAATATTAAAATATACTGAACCATACATTTTTCCTTCACTATCTGACCATGAGCAGCTGCTCAAGCATAAAATAATTTAATCTGAAACACAAAATATAAGTTTCTAGTATGCACAATCAAGGGTTGGTATGTAGTTTAGTATGTCTCTAGAATGTCCACTAAACCAAAAGTTAGTCTTGATAGTTGAAATAGCAACTGATATCTGGAGGAGGATTTTGTGCTTGTGAAGTGTCATGGTCATCTCCCCACCATTCTTTATGTTCTCACTGGAATGGTTGATATCTGGTAGTCTGGTAAGATGATCTGTGGCAGTTAGTAGTCAAGGATACCTGTCTGCTGACTCTGCTCTCATATGCTTATATGGACATAAAATATGATTATAAAACGGATGATTTTACTCTTATCTGTTATCACTTCCATTATTCGATCTAAGGGTGTTGTGTTTAAAATTGCATCTAAGTTGGGCATGGGTTTCAGATTCCTTTGGTTGCAACATGTGATGATGGGAGCATCTTATTGGTGTCTTTTGGGGACACACAATGGCTGATCCAAGACCCTGAGTCAGTGGAGGCAGTTTATTTAAAAATAATAATAATAATAACTATTATTGTCATACATATGAAAATAAAGACAAATATCAAAATCAAATGCAATGAGTTGAAAGGGAAATGAAATGTCCAACTAAATAAAGCATAGAAGTACTTAGTGAGTTGAAAGGGGAACGAAACATAAGAAAAAAATTAGCCAATAAAACACAATTTGACAACAACTGAAAAAATTGGGAGCAGCGAGTTCAAATTATAAAAATAGTGGGGGCAAAAACATATCAGTAGATATAAATATTCATGGGAGTTAAAACGAAGATCTTACTCAAGATTGGAAAGGGAAGTATGGATCGTAAATCAGGAGATCCTAACACGGATCGTATGATCCTACAAATTTATGAAATTCATATATATAATATATATGGGCATATATAAACTAACATAAATCATTTTGCCACACTTCAAACACATAATTGAATTTGAATTCAACATGATAAGTAAGAAAAAAGTATAACATGCATATATATATATATATATATATATATATATCATGTAATCATATATATGTAACCCCATTCTAGTTACAAAATAGTAGAAAAACAGTTAAAAAAACATAAAGGTACTTTAAACTTCAAAACACCAAGAGGTAAGTGGAGTTGAGTAGGTGTTGAGTTGCAGAAACAAAGCAAAGCAGAGAAGGGAAGGGTGTCTTGCAGTCTAACAAACAAAAAACAACAGAGAAGGTGTGCTGACGTGTGAGTGAAAGAGGGGATGAGGGATTTAGGGGGCGATAATTTTTTGTTTATTGGTAAAGGAAGAGTGGTAGTTTTCTTTCTTTTTTTTTTTTTTTTAGATCGAAGGGGGTGCAGGATTATTTGCAGGTAGAAGGAATAGAAGAGTTGGACTTTGGGCTTAAGTTTAGAGTTTTTTTGGGCTGCAGCAGTTCAATTTAAAATACTGGGTCGCAAACAAGAACCTGTCTGCCACAAGTCTCGATCTTCAACATGATCCAGCTCGATCCGCAGAAACTGTGACCCAAAGTAAAAGCAAACTTGGAGAGGAAGAAGAAGATCGTAAGCGTACAATCTTACGCTAAATCGTAATTTTGAC
Organism: Glycine tomentella; assembly: GCA_007407185.1. NCBI lineage: Eukaryota > Viridiplantae > Streptophyta > Magnoliopsida > Fabales > Fabaceae > Glycine > Glycine tomentella. Next base: position 30,789 of record PYAF01000972.1, on the reverse strand, counting down.
TACAATGCTTATATTTTCTGTAAGTCGGGTGCAGTGGGTTCAAATTATAAAAATAGAGGGGGCAAAAAGATAACAACTGCAAATATATACTTATATTTTCTGCACCCCTTCAACAACACTAGGGACACATTTTGCCAGGCTTCTTCTACACAGGAAATCAGTAAGTGTCAGCTACTTGGGCGCATATCTGCTTTTATTGTTAAAAACCACCCCGGCACAAAGTCGCAAACCATCTATTGAAATTTTTGACATGCTTAGGTTGTATTTCCATCATTATTTAGGAAATATAACTATATAAGTAATAATGGGATGATCCCTTCCCAATCAGAGGATTAGAAAGTTGTATTGTTAGTAGTATGGTCGTTTCCTTCTGTATTTTTCTGAGAAGAGCTGCTTCCTATGGGAAAGCAAAGGTACTAAAGGTAGGGAGCAAATATTTAAGCGATGAAACCGCAATTCTTGAAAAGTTTTAATTAAAAGCCCCTTTATGTCTTTATATGGGATGATAACTTCCTTTTTTGTTCTATTTGGCTATTGTCTCTGTTTTGTGCTTATCAATGTGATGTGGCTTGGATTTTCAGAAACTACTACAGATGCACTACTGCTGGATGTCCTGTCCGAAAGCACATTGAGACTGCTGTGGATAATTCAAAAGCTCTCATCACAACATACAAGGGAATGCATGATCATGACATGCCTGTGCCCAAGAAACGGCATGGCCCGCCAAGTGCTTCACTTGTAGCTGCAGCAGCACCTGCTTCAATGAACAATGTGCACTTAAAAAACACTGGCTTGCTACAAAACAAGGAAACTGAAGCTCAATATTCAGAGGACACAGAAGGAGAGGTAACCGGGGAAGCGTTGGACCTTGGTGGTGAGAAAGCAATTGAGTCGGCTCGAACTCTTTTGAGCATAGGCTTTGAAATTAAACCATGTTGAATACATCTTTCATAAATCATGCAGTTGCATTGCATCTATATAAATTAACTGGTAGGCCTCATGTAATTTTGGTGGTTTCCCACGTTTATCTTCTTTTTCTTAATTTCTTTACCCATGTATGTAGTCTTTTAGTGGAGCAGTTATATTTACTTGTACACAACGTTCAGCTGGTATGAAACAGCTTGCGTAGTCTAGCGAATATGGAATAGACTTGTATCTTATTCTCATGGAGAGTGAGAATAGGTGAGGATAATGTTATCATTCAAGTTTACTCATTGTTTTGTTTGAGTGTAAATAGAAAGGAATGAAATAGAAAGTAAGACAATAGAATAAAAATATGGGATTTCTGATGTTTATTTGGGAGGAAAAACAAGGAGGGAAATCTTTTTCTAGGGTCTACAAGGAAAAAGAAAACTTCCCTTTGAATTCTTATGGAATAAGAGGCAAAATATCTCTTTTATCCATTACAAGAAAAAATTTGCTTATAAATTAGAAAAATAATGAATAATTTTTTGTTAAGAAAAAAATAATAAAATTAAAAAGATCATTTTTGATGTTTAATTTAATTTTTAATTATTATAAATTTTTTTTATATAATTTACTTATTTTTTCAATCTTTCTTTTTTTCTCATCTTAATAACTGAGGCAAAATTATTTATTTTTATATTTATTCATCCAAACAACATTATTTTCACAATGTTTTTACTCTAGCACTTTACATTCGATAGTATAAAAATTTCATATTATCGTATTATATTGTTAATTATAATGATTACTATAGTACAATATTATAGTATTATTAAATAATTTATTGAAATGAAAAAAAATATAAAAATGAATTATTAAATTGATTATAAATAAAATTAGAATTAAGTGTCTTAAAATGTATAAAGTAAAAAGTATTCTTAAAATTATTGAAAAGATATATATTCTAAGAAATTGTTCATCGAATAAATAATAAATAGTAATAACAAATGCTTGCAACATACGCTAACATTTTTTTTTTCTATATATAAAGCAATATGCTTTTATTAATATGATTGGATTTTGTCTTTTTTACTTTATAAAATTATAACACACTATTATACTGTTAGGGTGTCTCTAATGATTATCGCTATTTGCTTTCATTTCAATTTTAAGCCACCCAATCAATTTTTTCTCCTATAGAAGTTTGGAATCTACTATATACACTATAGAGTTTTCTTATACACTATATGAATTTTTAAAAATGTCAAAAGTGCCCTCAGTTTGTTTATTACCTGGTGCTTCTCTCGTTGGTAAGTTGTTTTGGTTTTTTTGCTGCTCCTTGGTCAGTTGATCCTATTGTGGTTGTGCATTGGAGGTGTTGGTGTTGGAGGAGGTAGTTGGGGGTAGTGGTAGTGGCGTTCAGCGATGACAGTCGTCGGAGAGGCCATCGTGGGGCGGTGGGTGCGAGGTAAGAAGTCTGAAACTGCTGTTTTCTGACAAACGGGTTATGTACAGATTACATAATCCGTAACAAGTATACAACTTAAGTAATTAGTATAAAACATACAGATTTAGTAATCCGTATCAGTCATACAGATTGACTAACCCGTAAGAGGCTTATGGATTGCCTAATCCGTATGTCTTATACGGATTACTAAATTCGTATGTTATATACAGATTATGTAATCCGTATAAGGGTTAAATTATTTTTAAAAAAAATATTTAATTTTAGAATGAATTTTGTTGTTTATAAGTCAAAATAAAAGAGTTTTAGGTGTTTCTAATGTGTATGAATCCGTATGTTTTTTAATATTATTATGTGCATGTTTTGAAAGTGAAATATTAATTTTATTTGTTAAGATGGACAACGACGACTGGATATATGATAGTATTATGTCTGAAGAAATTAATATGGAGGAAGACATTGCTGAAGAAGCTGATGCGTTTGAAAATGTCAATTGTTCTGTTGATTGTTCGGCAGCATTCAATACCGAAGAGGTATATATTTTATTTAACATGTAGTTAAAGTAGTTAAATGAGCGAGTTTAACTATATAAATGATAATACCCAACAATGAATGTTCCATTTGTGAAGGTGTTTGTTTCCTAAGTGTTGCATTTGATAATGGTTTTGTAGTTGTCATAATGAGGAATGGCATGACAAGTGGAAAACTGGGAACAATATATGTTATAATTGGCTGTCAAAGGAGTGAAAAGTATAGATCATTCAAAAAAGGTTTTGTACCTACAACGGGTAGCAGTAGAAAATGTGAATGTCCGTTTAAGTTGAGAGAAAAACCTGGCCCAGGAGGTGAAGGGTGGGTTGTGAAATTAATATGTGGCATGCATAATCATAGTTTGGCTAGGTCATTATGTGGACACGCATATGCTAGTCGGCTAACTGAGGAGGAAAAAATCATTGTTGCTGATATGACAAGGTCACTGGTAAAGCCAAAAAATATTCTTTTATCTTTGAAGGAGCACAATGCCAATAATTATACAACTTTGAAGCAAGTGTACAATGCAAGGTATGCATACCGCACGCAGATAAGAGGTGATAACACTAAAATGCAACAGTTAATGAAGCTTCTTGAACGCGACATGTATATTCATTGGCATAGAATGAAAGAAAAAAATATGGTACGTGACTTATTTTGGATATATCCAGATTAGTGAAATTGACCATTGCATATCATGTGGTGTTCTTGATCGAGAGTACTACAAAACAAACAGGTACAGACTTCCTTTACTTGACATAGTTTGTAACACCCCGGACGTGTTATCATTAATAATATCATAAGCGCGCGCTATCGGCGTTAAACAAACGCGGTGCGGAAGCGATAGAATCGAATTTTTCTTGATACATCATGCATGGAATATGAAAACACATCATAACACATATAAAACAAGCCCCTGCTGATCCAGGTAATAAAACATACACAACATAGGCAGACATACAAAATCAGACAGAGATAATCAGGAGGATCCATAACTCAAGCACATATGCATCAACTGTACATATACATACAATACTTAGTTCTGACCACATTCGTGGTTATACAACAACACATGTGCAGTACACGGGTGTACACTCACACCATATCCTTATACAGGGTACAAGACAGAGATCAAACCAAAAACTCCTCTAGTCTTCATCTGCAGCCCATGACCACTCCAGCACACTCAACTAGGGCCTCCTGCCCGGTGGTAGCTCCTCTTCTCTAGAAGCACCTGAAAACCACAACCCACAACAGGGGTGAGATAAACATCTCAGTAAGCTCAGGGTCCTGGGAGATCCTCCCTTACCCTGGTTCACCCCCTAAGCACAAACACATAACAGAGCCTAGGACACCGTCCTAGCTATCATCCATTCCCCAGCTATCTAGGTATTAACTGGATGCTATCAGCATCAGAGGTATTCCACCCCATACTGGCTCTCCCGCCACCACAGACTCGTCTCACAGAGGCACTATCACATAAGTGTTTACCACTGGATACTTTCCATACCAGAGAGGCACCGCCTCATCTATTAGAACAAGCATTGCCTGAGTCATCTACTCAGGACTTCCAGAATCCAGATATGGCTCATCTAAGAGGCCCTAGGCTATCATCCCCTCGGGAAGCCCTCTCTTAGAGATACACCATATCTGTCTACTGCCTGGCCTCTCCAGGACTTTCATCATCACTGGCCTGGAATGAACATCCATACAGGGCAATCATTACCAGAACTTCTCAGTTACATGCCTGAGAGATCATCCCACACAGGAGGCACTCTATCTCTCAGGACTTCCAGACACTGGCCTGAGGACAACCACTCAGGACTTTCATTATCACTGCCTAAGGAAGAACATCCATACAGGGCAATCCATCCTTAGGACTTTAGGTGGAGAGCAGTGGCACCTCCCAAGGAATCTCAGCTATTCCAAGGGAGTCCTCAAACTCTTCCTCTGGCTAGGGAACCTCATCTAGCCCGATACTATTCCAATATCCTATAGGTTCCAACATTGACCGTCTCATGGTTCTTACAACATCATAGAACACTCTCTCAGTGTTCATCAATCCAGAGGCCCAAGGCCCCACACCTGAAACCACAGGTGCCAAAACACCCTCACACCGTCTTGGTGTCTATCCTAAGGTTCATCATTCCAGCCCAGCATACACTAGGCCATCATATAATCCAATATATCTGGAACGGTCTGAGTTTCACTCCAAGCACCGTTCATCGAGCCACTCAGGCTCATCGTAAACATATAGATATATATATATATATATATATATATATATATCATCCATCACCCACTTGGGTGGCAAACCAAAATAAGGGAAAAACCCCAGAACAATGAGCTTACCTGGCAAGCCGTGCCTCACAGCTCCAAACTCAACTGATGGTCTGCGTTACTGACACCCGTTGTGTCAAGCCCTACCAAGGCACACAACCGCATATTACAGACCATACAAGCATATAAACATATACAAGCTCATCAAGCAGTCCTCAACTGCCTCTGGGAAAGGAATCTCAGTCCTTTCCATCAACCCAAGTTATCTAACTTAAGGTTCATCAAGCTCATCCATTCTAAGCCTTTCCATAGACCCTCAATGGTCCATCTCCACTCAGCCATGGCCTCAGAGTCACCACAGACTCAACACAAGCCATTCACAATGAGCTCAAAGCTCACACAATCCGCTTACTCAGGGATTTCCACAGGGCTTCGACGGTCTATCTCACAAGACACCGTTTCCATGGCCTCTCAGGCACAACAAGCCCATCATCATGGCCCTTGCATCTCTCAATACAAGTGACTCAGTCCAAGTCACACATGCACCACCTAGAGCCAAGACCAACAGTCACCAAATCATAGACTGAAAGCTAATCCTTCCTCCTCTTCTCATTCTAAACACATCTCTCAACTGGACCCAGAGCTAATTCTAGCTCTATCAACAATGGGTCACTATTCATCAAAACCCCTAAATCACAATACAATCGGAGAAACTCGAGTTTCTTACCTTAGAACTGATGAGAAAGGCCTCTGGGCTACTCCCCCTAACCTTGGTGCAGCTGAAACACCGCCATTCCTCGCCCAAACTCGAGCTCTCTTCAGCCTTTCTCGGAGAAGGGGCTTTTCTGAGTTTCAAAGGATAGGGAGGAAGGATTCCAGCTAAAACTTTGTTTCTAGGAGGTTTGGATGGTCTAGGAGGTGTTTGGGGTCACAAGGCAAGGTTATGGGAGCTTGGGAAGCTCTCCCATGGCTGCTGGCACTCAGAGGAAGAAGAAGAAGATTTTCTTCTTCTGAAAATCACAACAGCCTTAAAATACTGGGCTTGTACGAGGTCTGGCGCGATCCGCGCCAGATCCCACGCTACCCGCGCCAATTGCACCGCCCTGGTGGCGCCAACCGCATGGAACCCACGCCTCCAGCGCCAACTTCCAGAATCCATGGCGCCATCAGCGCCAACCCCGCGCCAACATCCAAAACCCAGCTGGCGTCGCCAGCGCCAACCCTGGCGCTGATCGCATGGAAAACCAGGGGAAATGGGTGTTCCAGGCCACTTCCCGCGCCACTCGCGCCAGCTGTGGTGCTATCCGCGCAGGCTGCAAAGATCATGGCGCCCCTCGCGCCATGTTCCAGAGAGTCTGGCGCTAACCGCGCCAACCATGGCGCCAATCGCGCCATATACCAAACCAGGTTTTCTCAGCAGGACCTCTGGCGCGATCCGTGCGGATTCCCACGCCATCCGCGCCAGGACTCTGGGTTATTATATAGTTGGTGTGACACCTACTGGTATGACATTTTCTGCTGCATTTGCTTATTTAGAAGTGGAGCGGTTAAACAATGTTGTGTGGGCCCTTGAATGCTTTAGAGGGATATTTTTGAAGAGTGAATTTTTCCCAGAAGTGATTGTAACCGATAGAGATTCATGATTGATGACTGTTGTCAAAATTGTTTTTCCAATGTCAACTAACTTATTGTGTCGGTTTCACATTGACAAGAATGTCAAGGCAAAGTGTAAAACTTACATACGCCAAAATTTGGCATGGAACTTTCTCATGGAAGCTTGGGGGACCCTTATTGATTGTGGTACTGAGAAAGGTTATGATGAATGTTTGAAAAGTTTGAAGTTGCATGTGCACCATAGCCTGCGTTTGTTGATTATGTGAAAGAAACATGGTTGAATCCTCATAAGGAAAAATTTGTAACTGCATGGACAAATAAAGTAATGCATCTAGGCAACACTACAACAAACAGGTAACAATTTATTTATAGCAGGTTACATTGTGTACTTGTGATAACCCTCAGTGTGGCGCGTCTGGCGCCAGACCCTGCGCTGGTAGCGCCAGGGGTCCTTTAGTAGAAAACCTTGTTAAGGGTGTGGCGCTGATGGCGCCAGACCCACGGGAAGTCCACGCCAAGGGCGTGAATCTGGCGCGAGGGGCGTCATATGTTTTACAGCTCACGCGGATCGCGCCACAAAAGGCGCTGATGGCGCGGGAAGTGGCCTGGAAAACCAAATTTCACTGGAATTCCACGCGGTTAGCGCCAGGGGTGGCGCGGATGGCGCTACAGGTTCTGGAAGTTGGCACTGGAGGCGTGGGAGTGGCGCTGGTGGTGCCACCTAAACCGCCATGTTGGCGCGGTTAGCGCCGGAGCTGGCACGGATCGCGCCAGAGCTCGGGCAGGCAGTATATCAGAGGGCAGTCACATTTTTGAGAAGAAGAACTTCTTCTTCTTCCTCCCTTCTGCCCCAGCCTCCATTTCTGATGAAACCAAGCTTCCTAGGACCTATTTTCTTGGCCTAAACACCTTCCTGTGACCTAGAAACTAGTTTTTACCAAGTAGAAAGCTGAAATCCTTCATCATTTCCTTAGATTTGAGCAAAATCCATTCCCTCAGAGAAACCTCTGAAACTCGAGTATTTGCGCAGAACGAACTATAGAGCCAAGGGAAGCTGTTCTCCAGTCTTTTGGGTCGCCACTGAGGTAAGAAACGTAAGTTTCACCGGTTGATTTTGAGTTTGGGAATTTTCTGGATTTTGTGATTTATGTTGATTTGGGGCTAGAGGTAGCCCAGGGTTCTGTAGAGAATCTTGATTAGAACTGTCTAGTGATGAAGGATTAGCTTTCAGTTTTTGAATTGGTGAACTTTGAATGTTGGCTCTGTGAATGCATGGGTGACTGGTGTAGAGTCACTGATTGATTGTTCCCTGACATGCATAAGCCTTGACTGAGTCTATGTTGAGCCTGAAAGGCTCATTGAACGGTGCCTTGGTTGAGGGCAAGACCGTTCCAGTGCTATTTTGAATTATGGGCTGTTATGAGCCATGACTTAGGAATGTGCTGTGCATTGAGTCTGTGGTGACTCAATTGCTCTAATGGCAGCTTTGATGAACCCTGTATGGTTTGTGAAAAGCCTTGTGTGGGATGGATTTAAATTAAACCCTAGGATAGGGGATTTCTGCTACGATATGTTCTATGACTGAATGTCTGTTGAATTGGTTCTGATAAATATATGCCTTGAATAGGGCTTGACACTGAAGGTGTCAGTGGCGGGAGCCACCGAGCAGGGACTGGATTGCAGAGTGATATCTTGCCAGGTAAGTTCAGTGTCCCTGGGGAGAATTTCCCATCTTGTGTGCCACACCATACTCCGGGGGAGTGTTGGTCATTTCCTGGTACATGCATTGGTAGTTGCATCCTCATAATAATATATATGTGCATCTGTGATTGTTATATGATATGACTGTGATAGATCTATTGGCCATTAGATGAGGCGTTGAGGTAGCTCCGCCACGTTACTGAAATCGGCGTTGAGGTAGCTCCGCCATGATACTGAGATAGGCATTGAGGTAGCTCCGCCATGTTTGCTGATTAAGGCGTTGAGGTAGCTCCGCCAAGTCTAGATGTTTAATATATTGTTATGAGGGCCAGTGGGCCATTGGTTGTGATTGTCTGATGTATGTGTTGTGAAAAGTGGGCCAGGGTGGAGGAGGTTCCTCCTTGGACCCTGGACTTACTGAGACGTGTATCTTATCCCGTGTAGGGATTTATGATTTCAGGTGACTCTTCAGGCAGAAGATAGCAGTCTCAGGGCAGGAGGCCCGAGTAGAGACATCTCTGCTTAGCTGAAAGCAGAAGAAGGAGCTTGAAGGCTCAATTTTGTTTGGTTTATGTTTTGTACCCTGAGTAAGGGTTGTATAGTTTTGTAAAACCTCTGTGAGGGTAGCTATTCTTTCGTATCACCACAGTGTGGTAAAGACACTGATGTATATGTATAAACAGAACTGTTAATGATATGATGTATATTCCCTCCTGAGTATTCTGTGGATGTTTATTTATATGTTTTTGGTTTTGTATGAGAAACTGGATCAGTAATGGTATGAATTCGTGCTTTATCTGAATATCTGTCTTGAGGATGATAATTCCATACATAATGAATCAAGAAAAACGATTCTATGCTTCCGCTGAGTAATATTTACATTTATAAGACGCTAAACTGATATTATTAATGATAACACACCGGAGGCCTACGGGGGTGTTACAGTACTGTTGAACAACCTATTTATTTTAATGTATGAATATAACATCCTTCCAATTACTATATTATGCCTAGGTCATAATAAGTAACTATAAGATGTTAACTTTTCTAATGTAAAATTTTTAACCAAAATCGATTGAGAAAAACTCATCTTAATCTTAGAAAATTACGCTTATATATAGAGCCTGTAGAGACTTTTTGGTCTCTTTAGTGAATTACAACTTAGTAATAACTTGTAAATAATATTCCCTACAATAATAGTAATGTTCATATATTACAAAGCATATAACAAAATACTACAAGTCCACAACATTAAAAGAAATCTTCTAACTTGTCCTCACTTTGTAGCTCCTCCTTTCGATTTACCTGTCTGGAATGACACAGAACATACTAAAACAGTGAGAATTCCAAAGAATTTCCAGTAGGTGAAAATTTACTTATCATACAGTGATATCGTCATCATTCCAGCTACTTCAGTTTATTAAGAAAACATGTGAACAATTTTAGTTGATTTTTAATTTCATAAACATATAACCCGAAGTAGATTCATTTTATTCACAAACACTTAAAAATAATCTCATACTTCATAATTAATGCAAGCATCATTTTCAATCATGTCAATGCATAGCTTACCCTTGTTATTTTCCTCTTTAATACCCTAAACTAGACAATGAGCTCATTACTAGACTTAGGTTGCTCCCGCAGGGTCGTGCTCAGCTCAACTGTAACACCCTTTGAGGTCCCATAGGGTCGTGCTTAGCTTAACTGTATCACCCTTGGGTCAATATGTCTTTCCCGTAGGGTCGTGCTCGGCTTAACCGTATCACCCGTTGGGTACCATCAGGGGCATGCTCAGCTTAACTGTGTCACCCTTAGGTATTATCTTTCTTTAGTCTTTCCCTCAGGGTCATGCTCGGCTTAACCGTATCACCCTTTGGGCACCATCAAGGTCGTGCTCGGCTTAACCGTATCACCCTTCAGGTCTTATCTTTTTATCTTTCTTAATGCACATGACATGCAAAGCTACATAACTCATGTCATACAATTGTGCCACAAAACATCAAGATTTCATCATCACAAAGAAAATCATAACAAAGAACATCATAACAAGATTTTTTACTATATATGATTCAGTTCTTCCTATAATTTATACTCATCTAACAGTCATTTGTAACACCCTCATATTTTCATATACATGTGGATTTTCTATAAGTATGCATTTCTAGATAGAATGACAAAAATACCCTTGAACATTTTGAAAATGACACAAATGTCCCTTTTGAAAAGACACAAATGCCTCTGGACATTTTGCAAAATGACCAAAATACCCTTTGGCCTTGATAAAGCCATATAGCCTCAGTAATGCTATAAACATTTGACAAAAATACAGTATGTTTTTAGATAAAGAATTATTAACATTGTTCATAAAGAAAAACCATGAAATAGAATTTTTAGAAATTTTGGAAAATATTTCAAAAAGAATTTAATCTAGACTACTTTGAGTTTTATAAAAACACAGAAAAAGGAAAGATTCAATCTGTGAAATTTTCTCTTAATTATAATAGGAATAGATTCTTTAATAAAGTAGTCTAGACATTTTGTTAAGTAAAAACAAAATGAACCAATGAGAAATTAGATAAAAATATTAAAAGAAAGTTATATGACATCTTAAAAATGTAACCAAACTTAAACTAGTTCCAAAAGATTTCTAGGATTTTATTTCTATAAAACCAATTAGAATTAAGCTTCCATAAATTATAGAAGCAATGTTATTTAATTTCAAGACATAAATCAATTTCAATAAAACATTAAAATCTCTAAAATCTTAGCCATTCAAGCCATTATGTGAAATTTGTAAAA
>PYAF01000971.1:169792-181555 GCA_007407185.1 Glycine tomentella | reverse complement strand
ATTTTAATCAAAACTAATCTCTTAATTATATTTAATATAATCATTAATTTATAACTATTAATGAAGTATAATTTCAAATTAATACAATATGACACAATTATTATAATTTTATAAAAATTTGTTTGATTTTGGTTACTAAAACATTCAAGTTTTATTTGGTTGAAAATAAACCTCTAGTTTTACGTATGGTTTATATGAAGGAATAACATATTTAAGTTGTTGTATTTAGTTACCTTAAGTGATAAAAAAAATTCAAATAATAAAAATATACACATCTTAATACTCAAAAGGGAGAAAAATTAGTGATGTGTGAAAAGAATAGAAATAAAAAGAAATAAGTAAGAGAAGACACATTCATGAAAAAATGGAGATGGAATAGAAACAAAAATAAATAAATTAATCATATCCACAATGAACAAGGAAGGGGAGGCTTAAGGAACACACATATTTAGATTAAGGAAATGAGGAAATAACTTATATAAGTTTACTTGGGGGCACGCTTGATCGCTCTCTGCTAGCGAGGTTTGTGGGTTTAATGTGTATTGGCTGGAAGTGAAGAGGAGGTAGCACAAGGATGACTATTGATATGATATCAATGACTTTTCTTATAGCAGTGACACTGTCCGAATAAAATTACCGCATTTTATACTAAACCTGTTGATTTGTTTCCTTGTTTCTGTGTTATTTTGCATGGCTTCCGAGCAAGGAGTGAAGCTCCCTTTGTTGATGCTTTTGGAGGACAAAGAAGGAAATTGCGTACGTAGTTCTGATTGAACCAAGTGGAGATTTGATAAACATTTTTTTTTTCAGTTTTCTCACCCTTCCACTGAGAGCAATCATAAGGCTTGAATTAAAAATGCAAGGACACGATGAAAGAATTTTTTTTTTCAAGAAATTGGTTGAATCAACAATTTGTACGCAAGCATGGAAAATTATGGAGCCATATTATAAGTACTTTTGTCATCACTGTTGGTGGATAATGGATGCATTAATGTGTTATGGCATTGACAACAAAAGAGGTGATTGGGAGATTTAGGAATTGAATGTGAAGATGGAGGAGGAGATAGAGATGCTTGAGAGAATGATATATGCAAAGATTTTAATGAGTTTAGTAACTGCCGAAATGAATTTTTAATAAGATTTTATTTAAATTTTAAAGTGGGTACAGAAAATGTTGAAGCAAGGAAAATATGCCACATAAGCAATAATGCCGAAATAGAAAAAATTGTAATATTGTAAAAATCTGAGGTGACAACATAACATTATGCGTCTCTAAATTTATATATTATAAATAGAGAAAAACCAAAATCTTGTATTACAATTCCAAATGAACTATATCTCAAAATCATTGTATTGTTTTTGTACTATATATATTAATATTAATTGGAACAAAATATTTTATAATATTATTTTAACTTAATAATTTTAACATTTTTCCATTCTTCTCTTGTTTGAGTATACGGTAAGGTATGCTTACCATCACATGAAAGATGTGTGCAATGATCACCAGAATGCACAAAATGCACTGGAGGAAGATTTAGAAGTTACACATAATGAAGTTGAGGAACTTCATCTGGAGAGTTTGTAAGGACTGTTTGCTGACAAGGCACAAGTTCTAAACTTGAGGGTTAACTGTCTTCACTTGTGCCTTTTCTGCAAGACGAATTTTGAAAATATATAGTTGGCATCTATTAGTGTTTTAATTTGTCAATGGGTGGAGCCTGTGATGAGAAAGGGGTGAGGCGTGGACTCTTTGCTCAACAATAAACTGGTTGTGAAGCCTGGATATATATAGAGGATCACTACTACAAAAGTGTCATTTAAAGACGGTTCTAAAGCCCATACAAAGATAGTTGCTCAACCGTCTTTGTATCCAACGTCGTAAAAAGTAAGGCATTCAAAGAGGGTTATTAAACCTTCTTCGTAACAAATGATTCTAAGACGGTTCCCCATTGAACCGTCATAGAAGATGTTAAAAAAATAAAGAAAATAAAAAAATCACTCATTCTAAGACGGTTCTAAGGTAAAACCGTCTTAGAATGTTCACGTTCTAAGACGGTTATACCTTAGAACCGTCTTAGAATGGATGCGTTAAAATTAAAAAAAAAAATACAAAATAGTGATTCTAAGACGATTCTTAGGTATAACCGTCTTAGAATGTGACTATTCTAAGACGATTATGCCTTAGAACCGTCTTAGAATAGATGTGTTGAAATAAAAAAATACCAAACAGTGATTCCAAGACGGTTCTTAGGTATAACCATCTTAGAATGTGATTATTCTAAGACGGTCATGCGTTAGAAACGTCTTAGAATCACTGTTTTAAAATAAAATAAAAATAAAAACAGTGATTCAAAGACGGTTCTTTGGTATAACCGTCTTAGAATGGTCACATTCTAAGACGGTTATACCTAAAAACCATCCTAGAATGACTATATTAAAATATAAAAATAAAAATAGTGATTCGAAGACGGTTCTTAGGTATAACCGTCTTAGAATGTGACTATTCTAAGACGGTTATACCTTACAACCGTCTTAGTTGGATGTAATTTTTTAATAAAAAATATTAAAAGAACTAATATTTAAGTAGCATAAATGAAATGATAAATTATATTTATATAACAAAATTAGGAGTATTTTTATAAATAAAAAATGTGAGAAAAAATAAATAATGCAAAATTAAGTAATTAAAGGAGGCTAAATCCTTATTCCTTTTACAAAATCATTTTACATGATGATAACCTACACACAAGTAATTAAAGGAGGCTAATCTTTATTCCTTTGGTCTAATCCTAAATTCACATTTTTTCTGCATTCAGAGCATTTTAATCCAATTTATAAAAAATTCAAAACTCATAATTTTTTGCAAACCAAACACAAGATCAAAAGAAAAGAACCTTTGAGGGTGGTTTTGGTGAACCAATGAGCATGTCCACCAGGTGGACGCAGAGTGATGGAATAGCCACCTTTGGAAATCTGATCCTGGGCACTCTTGAGGTGAGAAAGAAACGGTTCTAACAGCCCAGAAGCAAGTCTTTCACTCACACCTCCACCAACAACAACAAGGTCACACCTTCAACATGCAAAAAAAGCAAAAAAAAAAAAAAGAAACACACACACACACAAAGTCAAAACAAACCATTTGGTGCCACAATTTTCATGTATGTGTCTATGAATTGTGAATCATCATTAGAACCTGGTTGTGGTTTAAGTGAGCAAAAAAAGGGCATGATCAAGACGAGTGTATGGATCCATGGATGATCCAAAAAGAGTGAGAAACCATCAATGTTCAAAAAACAAAATTGAAGGTCCTCAGTTAAAAAAAGTACCCTGAATTGTGGCAAGATTAATTTTCCAGCACTAGAGACCCAAACCTTTGCCAGACAGAACTAATTTATTCAGCAACATACAAATTGGATGGAGAAAAGAGGGAATTCATGAACTTAGGATCCATCCACCAAAAGGAAAACAACACACTTCAAATCTCAGGGACCCAGCAAGACAAATTGAAATTCCAGTTAATTGAAAACAAAAAATCCCAGGAATTCACTTTGAAAAGAATGAAAATAGAGAAAAAAAGGAAACTTTACAATAATTTTGGAAAGATGAACTGAAAAACAGTTGAGGTAACCAATATATGGCCTAAAGGGGTGCTGTTAATGAAATAGCAAAGCAAAGACATATCAAGTTTTCAAATCTCATGTACCAAATAAGCTGCACAAGGCAACATGCTATATATACAACACCTTGAGGCCCATATAAGAAGACGATAGACATGAAGATGCAAAAAAATTAAAAGTTAAAATCTAACTAAAAACCCCAAATATTTTAAAAAAACAAATTAAAAGTTAAAAGTGTGAAAGATTTTTTATACCTTGTCATCTGTGAGAAACATGAATATTGTTACTCTACCAATATAACTTGATAATTGATCAAGTTCAAAGTTAAAAGAGTTATATTGATCAACCCAAAACGCAAAACATGAATAGTTATTTGATAATTGTTTATACCTTGTCATCCGTGAGAAAGTAGCCCAATGTAATAAGCTTGTAAAATAGCTTTTCTGGTCATCTGCACTATATACAATAGAACAATGATATCAGGCGGCTATCATATATGCCTAGGATAAAGTGAGGTGTGTAATAGACAAACAAAGGGAAGGGGATGTGTTAAGAACTAAAAACATTGTGTAGTTAAGAACTCAATTGAGTTACATATATAGCCCTGTTCCATACACAATTTATATATCAAAATACTATGTAGTTAAGAACTAAGCAAAGGATATTCATGAAATAATCTTAAGAGAGTAAAATATGAGCAAAATAAATAGAGAGAGTTGTGTCCGAGATTTTATCTTTCACTTGTGAAGTTTAAAATTCAATGGCCAGATTTATATTGATAAATGTATGGCTGAGAGGTATATATAATATATGCATACAGTACTACATAATTAGAGGCTCATAATTAACTTTTTGTGCTCACACAATTTGCTACATAAATCATATTGCCTATATATCTTGTAGGATGCTCAAAAGAAAAGTTTAAGACTGTCAAAAAGTGAATGAGAACAGAGAGCCCACCACTCAGCCATACATTTATCAATATAAATATGCTTAGAATTCAGTGATAAAGTAAAATCATGCCAATCACTGTCCCATGAAGAAAATCAAAACATGTTCCCATATAAAAATGTTCCTAGAAAACCTGAATGAGTCAAGGAATTGGTTAGACGAAAATGCAAGGAAAGGAGAGGGAATTCTAATTAATTTGATGGTACAAATGAAAAAAAAGGGTTTATATATCATTTGTTTGTTTTATGTATTAGGAATGATGGAACTAGAGTAGGGTAAAGAAGAATTTCTCAGTCACAACATATAAAATAATGCTATTAGGCTGGAATTTAGAGTAAATTACTCAAGTAATAACTTTTACTCACCTTAGATATGTATGGTATAAGTTTAAATCTGGAATTTCTGAAGGCATCATCACCCTTCATAAAACTCTCTAGCAAAGGAGCTCTTCCACTGGAGTATTCATCATATAGTATAGTGCTAGACTATATGTAGTAGAACCTGGAACCTGGTTCATAGAAACACTTAATTAGTGTTGTGCTCAATTTTATGTAACAACCTAAGCACAAGAAGACTATAAATTTCCCTGAATGTTTACAATGAATAAGAACTCAGGTCCTCCCTGTGCTGCATGTTTCTGCAAGAAACAAATTTCAGCTAATTGATTTTTCTTTATAACATAAATCATAAGTTTCTATACAATGGGTGAATATAATCAAAGTCAAGAACAACATAATCATAGGCAATGATCAACCTACGCCATGCTAAAATTTGTAGGGCTATATGAAAAATCATAGCATGTATATGAAACTCCAATGAAATCAGGTTGGAGCACAACATACTCGTAGCATGATTATAAATGAGGGAGACAAAATTTCAATCATCTTTAATATGTCAACTACATATAAAAATGGGTGGGTGTTCAAGTTCAGACCACAACAATAGGAATATTGCATATATCCATTGATTTCATTCTACTTGAATGGATCATTATCATAGGCAGTATGTATACCATCCATATTGTTCAAAGCAAGAGGAATCTACATGGGAAAATTAGAAATAATTTGTGATTGAGAATGCACCTGGTAGTCCATAAGGCTAGCCTTGTCAATGTTTTTCCGTGCTTGCTGCATTAAGAGAGGATTCCTTAGGACACAAACTAAGTGCATAACTTACAGAAATAAAGTATTTGTTGTGTACGTAGATATAGATACATTAATTCAGTTTCTATAAGACTTAAATCTATCCAATTTCTTAAATTTAAATTTTGACTTTTAATTTATTTAAATATAAAGATAGGAGCAAAGGTTTCACTTTTTCAAATAATGATTTCTTTCCAAATTCAAGGAAATCTGATATCTTCACCAGACTGAAATTTTAAAATACTTTATTTACTTTTATGATTTTTATCATAAATATTTTTTTAAACTAATTTATTAAAAACACTGACTAATAAGCCCTTATTATTATTAATCAAATTGCATCAGAGTTGGATTGATGTTCCTTCTTTTTTACCACAAGACAAGGTTGGATTGAATTTCCCTAGAAAATGACTAGTCATAAAGAAATAATTGTTGTGTTATGCATGCTAAGCTATATCTAATCTTTTATTGCAACTTATATATTTTACCCTTGCTTTAAAGTGTTCTACAAATCCAACGTTAGGGATTTTCATTCTATATATTAGTGGGCCAAACCATGCAATAATAATTAATTAAGAGTTGTTGGATGTTACATATTACCTACAAGTAAATGTTACACAAAGCCTATTGTGATTTATGGTCAAAGTCACTTTCATTGCTAAAAGGATAACACTTTAGCAGGAATATTGGATACAGAATGAGCTATTAGTCATAAATTAGGAGTATGTTTAAAAAATAAGCAATTGGAAATTAAAAATTATATTTAATTAGACTGACATTTTTTATATTGATTACCTTGTTAGATTAATATAATGGTCGAGTTTGAATCTCAACTTTTTCATTTCTGGCAAAGGGAGGGTTAGTACTCACTACTAAGCACTCTTTCAGTCTTTTGAGTCTTTTCTAAATATATAACCATTAAAATGTTTGTTGTGTGTGTGTGTGTTTAGCCAGAGTAAATCTAATTGAACAAAAAAAAAATCAAAATATCAATATCAACATGTAGCTCAACACAAAGAAATAACATTTTAACAAAATGAACCAAAGAAATAAAAATGAGTGTGTGTGTCTCAGCATCCTAAATTTTATACAAGTACTAATTAGGATGATTACACAAAGAAATAACATGTTAAGAAAATGAAATAAATTCTGTTGCAGTATCCATATCCACATGCAGCTCAACAATAAACAAAATAAACCACTTGAAGTGGTAAGCGAACTCCAGCATCACACCAGCATAAAAAGACCCTGCCAACCCCCAACATCATAAATTTTCTTTGTAATACTAGTATCCAATGGCAAACTAGGTGTGCCCATGCACCATTAAAAATATGTTACCTCAGTAACACTTATAGAGACTTAAAAACAGACAACCACAACCAGACTCAATCACAAACCTGTACACTGAGGCACAAAAGCTCTGCAACTCTCTTCAATGTATTTCTTGCATAGTATTTTGATACAACAAGAATATTCTGAAAGGTAGGAAAAATGCTCCATATTAATGTTCACAAAAATAAGAATAAGCACATCATACAATACCAACCAACAAAATCCAATTACTTTTCCAAAGTCATGGACTAATGGAGGATTTTAAAATCTTAGGAACTCAAATGCCTGACCTATATAATCTTGATTCTTGAGAACTAACTTAAGGGGGTTTACTCAAATAAAAAAGTAGAATGAGATTAATTTAGTTATACTGTTGTTTCTGATGTGAGCTAGCAAATGCAAATGAAAATGAAAAAGAGGGTGTGCTTACTCGAAGTGAATTATCAAATTGGTCTCTTTGGATCATATTTCCAAGCATGACAAACATTGTGAGGGTGAGGACACCTGCCACCACTTGTCTCAAATCCACTCCCATCTCTTCTTACTTACTTCCTTTTGCTTCGATCCCTAACCTTTTAAAAAAGGAAGCTTGAGAGAGATTCAATTTCAAGTTTTAGCAAAAGATAAGACCAACGGCAGAGGCTGGAGCAGCCCACAGTCAAAACTCACTCACTCTACAGATACATACATAATATCCACAGTACTCATCATAATAAATAAAATAAACCACTATGAGCAATTCATTTCAATTGTGCTCAATATCAAACTTTCCCATTTCATACCACATATAACATACTAATAGTGTTAAAAGTAATAGTAAAATTAACTAACCAGGACGAAGAGATTGCTTCAATTTATTGACTTTCTCAGGGTCAAAGACACAAAGCGTGTACAAGTACTTGGAGCATTGAACCTCAAACTTAACGACATCCCTGCTCCTCTTCTCTTTCACTGACCTCACATCCTTCCTCCGTGCCGTCAGAAGGAAATCCTTAATCTCGTGGATCTACTTAGGTTGTTTTGTGTTATAAACACACACACAACATTATTCATTGGATTCAAGACACAGTCAAACATCGTATAAATTAATAATACAAGTTTATCTATAGCTTAACCACCAAAAAAAAAAACAAAAATAATAATGACATTAATTTAAAAAAATTCAAAGACTTGACAAAAATAGTGGAGACTGGAATAAATACAAGGAAACAAGGTCAAGGTAGATGAGTCGATAACACTCAAATTGTTTTCCAAGATTCTCTTTTTTTACTCTTTTCTTCTCACGCTTTTTTGTCTCTCTTTTATTTGTCCCTCTCCCCTTGCAGAATTCAAAATGTTCAATTTTTTAAAAAACAAAGCTATGCTTTGGTTATAAGTTATAAGGAACAAACAAATATTACTCACATGGTGTTCACACATACTTGCACTTCCAAGATTCAGGCAACAACAAACCCTTAGCTGCCATGCTTTCAGATCACTTTAACTTCCACTCACCTTGGAAATTGGATTATCTTCCAGTGTTGCACTACCTCTGATCAAAACCTATATGTAGCATACATTACAATCTCAACGATAGACTTGAAATCATTCATGATTAAAACCTAAGTTGAAACTCCTCACCCTAAACCCAGCTAGCCCTTCTATATAATCAGTAACCAATTAAAATCATTTTGAAATTCATAACTTGCTAGTATGTGATATACAGATATAAAAAACAATAAAAACGACAGGGGGGGAAGGGACCAAAAGCAGACCCAATGGTCAAGCCCTATGAAAAAACACACGTCCTTGAATATAATTAACATGTGCAATAATACCACCACTGCTAGTCTAGTCCTCAGTACATAATCATATATTTAGAACTAACAGACTCTGAGCAAAATTTTCAGATGCTTCTGATAGAAAACAAGGCAGCGAGTAGGGTTCTAAAAGAATATTGAGAAGATAGAAAGGACATACCCGTATAAACGTGCGTTGAACCATTGCTATTCATAGAAATTGGCACTAGTCTTCTGTCTTGGCCTAAAGATAAAATTTGCATCCTTTCAAGCCAATCTGAATTTAATCTTGGTGCAAAATCGTCCACTTCCCTTCAAGAAATAAAGTCAATAAATGCAAGTTGAAAGAGAATATAATAAAATAAAGCACTCAACAATTAGCTGACCTCTTTCATAGGTTACATTTTGATACGACCAAACCACAAGTTGTCTACTAAAATTAAGTAAATGAATGAACTACTATGTAAGACAAATGCAGAACGTTCAATACAAAATACAATTAAGCAAGAATCCTCTTGATTAATGATAATTTTAATGGAATGGAATCAATAAAAAATGCATAATCAAATAACTTCTTTGTATCCATTCGAATGAACTTCTCATCAAAAGTTTTGTGCTCCTACAATAGTAGCACAATCAAATACTCATTACTCTATAAATTTTGCTATCTCTCCAGCATTTCAGCTGATTAAAGCAAAATTAAAGATGTCCCATACATTATCAAGTAGTATTTCAAAATTATCAAATATACTTTAAAATTAACAAGCACCAAGTCTTCAAATAATGGAGGAGTACTGAAAAATATATATCCCTAAAATCAAGGTAAAAAGAATCACATGAAAGTAGGATTGTTCCAGACCTTGTTAGAATGCCCTGGTACTTGGTGAAACCGACAGTAGTCAAGTATCAAACCCAAGATTGCAGGATTGACACGTAGTGGAAGAGATATAGCATAAGTTTTGGAAGATCACATGCCTGTTTGAAGAGATATAGCATAAGTTTTGGAAGATCACATGCCTGTTTGAAGTACTTCCTGGCAAATCATGGGGCAAAACATGGCTACCTCTTCCTCTACTTGCTGAGTAGAACCACCCATAGTTCGAAGCCAGATGTAGGATTCACTACTAGAAAAGGTGCATTTTATGACAGCAATTTTAAGTCGGTTGTCGTAGAACCGATGTCGTTTTGGGGGTGGTGGCAATTTTGTAATTAAATGAACATTTCGAAAACGGTTCTTATATAACCCGTCTTTGTATATTCAAAACGACGACGGTTTTCATTTAACCATCTTCTTTTTGGTGTATTCAAAGACAGTTGCGCTATGACCGTCTTGGAAATTTTGAAAAATTTTTCAAAAATGACGATGTTTTGCTTTAACAGTATATATGTCTACTGTTTGAGTTACAAACTCATTTTCCTGCCCTAGCTAACACACATCTCCAAATTAAACCCCAAAGGTGCTCTCCATCTCTGGCAAGCGAACTCGAGGTCTCACCCCTGAGGCAGAATCTGAATAATTCATTTGTAAATAGTTGCGTGTTCAATGAGAGCCACAAAAAATCTATAATGGGAGTAGTTTCTGAAGGAAATGGTAACATCTTACCATGGCTGAAATCGATGCCGGTAGTGCCGGAGCACCAGTTGAGCGCGGCTGAGTTTCAAGATCCTATAAGCTACATATTCAAGATCGAGAAGGAAGCTTCCAAGTATGAAATCTGCAAAATCATCCCTCCCTTCCCACCTTCTTCCAGGAAGACCGCAATCGCCAACCTCAACCACTCACTCGCGGAGACTGGCTCCACATTCACCACGCGCCAGCAGTAGATCAGCTTCTGCCCCAGCAGGCCCAGGCCCTTCCAGAGGCCCGTCTGGCAGATCGGCTTCACCGAGTTCGTGTCCAAGTCAAAGTCCTTCGAGAAGACATACCTCAAACGCCACACCAAGAAGGTCTTGGGCTTGAGCCCGGGCCCACTGGAGACTGAAATGCTGTTTTGGAAGGTGACGCTGGACATACCTCAATGCGTTTGGATTTGTGATCCTTGATCATCATCAGTTATGGCCACCCGATTGGAAAAATGTCTCGGTGCTTGTTATTTACTTGTCATGTTGTGTTGAAACGAATGATATGAAACTCATGTTTTAATGATGGTTAATATGCATAAATTTGGTTTATTAATTTAAAGTGACGATGCTTGTGATTTATCTCATATTGAGTTGCGGAATTGTGTGTGAAAATGAATGGTATGAAACTCATGTTTCCATGGTCGTTAATATGCATAAGTTTTATTTATTAATTAGAAAGTGATGATGTTTGTGGTTTATCCACTGATTTTTTTTTTCATGTTGTCATTTTACTTCATTTTCTTACAGATATGTGGCAGTCAAATACTTCTGCAAAAGGAGTGTGTAAGTTGTGTTAATGCGAAGACAGATACATAAGAAAAGAAATCATGTTTCTCTCCTGTAAGATTTTACAAAATGTAAAGGAAGAAGTGTGAATAATTAACTTGTGTTGTGTGGTTTCAGGATACTTCAACATGGCTGGTAAATTCTCCAAATGAATCATTGGGATGTATCTTTGCAGACAACGGGTATGATTTGTGGCTTGCCAATGTTCGTGGGACAAAATACAGCAGCGGGAACACATCGCTTATTCCTAATGACACCGTTCTTTTCCTTATGAGATACATGCTTTTAAGTTGATAGTTGAATCCAAATGTGGCTTGTGGGTCAGTCTCTTACATATGACCACAAATTGACCCACTTATGCCATAGATATTAATGTTTATAGAACTGAATAAACACTAATACATGCTTATGCCTACCTTGTTTGATATATTCTGCTGACTTTTCTCACGTTTTTCTTTGGCCATTTTCCAAATAAACACTAATAGCAGGAAAGTATTAATCTAAATAATAAATAATGTTTTAAAGTAAAAG
>PYAF01000971.1:140491-154388 GCA_007407185.1 Glycine tomentella | reverse complement strand
CCTATTGTAGGGCGTGAGACGCATAGCACTGGTGGAGGTCACCACGAGACTAGGAGAGCTGATTCTGAGCTGAGACCAGGTAAGCTCAGTGTTCTTGGGGATTGTTTCCCTGCTTGTGTTTACTACACCCATCTTGGGTGTTTATTTGATATATCTTATATGCTGATGCTTTATGATGATATGATATTGAATGATGTACTTGATATTAATGAAATGGTTTGATGATTTCTAGCAATTGAGTGCTAGCTCAACCCTGAGATAGGGTATATGTATATTGGTTAAATTGAGATAGTATATGATGGCTTGAGGACACTAATATATTATATACTTGTATGGATTCTGTTATGAGATGATTGTAATGTGATTGCATGAAATCTACTGGCCAGTAGACTGAGGTACTATGGACCCCTTTGGGAATGTACCCACTCGGTGGATGATCTCCCTTGGGATAATCCATAGGCGTCCCTGTAAACCCTGAGTAGACATACCCACTCGGTGGATGATCCTATTCAGGTATTGGGCGGCGAGTCCTGAGTAGATGTACCCACTCGGTGGATGATCCTATTCAGGAACTCAAATGGAAGTCCTAAGAGAATGTACCCTCTCGGTGGATGATCTCTCTCAGGCACTGTGTATTGTTTACTTATGATTGAGTTGGAATGACCATGTGCATACAAATGGTTTATGTGAGCCGTGAAGGCTAATTGTATGATGCCATTTTAATATGATATGAATTCTGTTTGCTACGATATATATATATATATATATATATATATATATATTTCTGTATATTGAAAAGTGAACCAGGGGAAGGGAAACCTCAGAGAACCCTGAGTTTACTGGGATGATTATCTCACCCCTATTTGGGGCTCATGTTGCAAAGCTGAGACTGAAGTCACTGAGAGATCCCAAGGCAAAAGGCCTGAGCTGGGATAGAGTGGTAGAGAACCCTGGGATTAAAAAATCGAGCTTGTTGGCTCACATTTTGTTTATTTTGTCTGTAATTTGATACCTAGTGAAAATTTGTATAGTTTTGAAAACTATGTACTTGTAAACGACAGAAATTCACCATATATGTATATAACGTGTATTTACATCAGATTCAGGCTTCCTTTATTATTCTGTTTTCCATGCTTGCTGCGTTACTCTGATATTTTGATAATGTTAATACACCGAATGCACACGGGGTGTTACATTCACCATGTTGTAATCATTATAATCTAGAAGTAGAGTTTAGGGAGAGCAAAAAACGCTAATTAAAAATACATTAACTTCTAAGATGGTTCTCGAAAAACCATCTTAGAATGAAAAACTTCAAAGATGGTTTCGCGAAACCGTACTCAAATGTAAAACCGTCTTCGTTGAAAATCTCATATTTACAAAATTGCTACCGCCTTGCATATTAAGACGATTTTTCGAGAACCGTCGTCGAAAGTACGTCGTAAAAAGGTGTTTTTTTTAGTAGTGATATCATTATTGAATAGGACTATCAATATAGCTCAATATTGTAGGTAACTAGTAGATTTACCACCGCCTTGCTACCATAGTAGTGTTCCCGCTTGTATTGCTGACCTTTTGCTAATGAAATAATGAGTTTATTTCTATAAAAAAAAATTGTTCTTCATGGGCCTGTGTTGTTTATGATTATTTTTATATCGGTGCTTTATTAAGAAAATACATCAAACAGATTGTACTCATTCAAGATATGAGTTCTCAATGGATTGTTCTTGTCTTCCATCTTGTTCGAATTTGAGTTGGATCTTCCTTTTCGATTGAGAAACACTTTTCTTGCAAATTGGAAATGAGTCCCGGTGAATTCCCATAATGCACATGGATTTGAAAGAAGATTCACAAACCCTAACGAAAGAGAGAGGAAATACTACATTTTGTTCTGTTGATGTTTGTGCTTCAGTAGATATTAGGAATACTTAAAATGGTAAAAAATTAAATAGTATTAAAAAAGATAACTAGTAAGAAATAGCAACATTTTTTTTCTTTTGATAAATAGGAAACAACCACATTTAGTAGAAAATGTTACATAAAAATATAGTGGGCATTCCAATTTTTCATGTCTCTTTGACATTATTATTGCTTTGTTGTGTGATTTGGCAATGTGTTTTTAAACTATTGAAATGGTAAAAAATGAGATATTACCATTTACGTTAAGCTCTTAAATTTTTAAGCTAAAGTCTAAAATGAATAAGGATAATTTAGAAGAAAATTAGTAAGGTTAAAAATTAAGTGAGAATAATTAAGGTTGATTAATGGTGATCTAGACATAGAATTAGAAAAGGGGTAATTAAGTCATAAGAGTTTAAAGTGGAAGGCATTTTTGTAAATGAATATACAATTAGTTTAAAAATAGAATTTTAGCTTAATTAGTTGGTGACTAATTATAGTGTATAATTATATGATTTAAAATAATTAAAATAAGATAGAGTTGTAACACCTTGAAAAATTACAACTCAAACAGATAGAAAAAATTTTGTATTATGTATGAATTTAATTTCAATAGTTAAATGTTTTTAATCATAGAATTTTGTTTTGTGTGTGCGTGTGTGTGTGTGTGTGTATATGTATGTATGTATATGTTTGTGATTGGTTTAGTAAAGTTTGATAGAGAAATAGAAATTGTCTGAGCTAGATTTTCATCTGTGCAAAAATTGCATTGTGCATTGAGTCACAATCTAGTTTGTCTCTGTGTGAGTGGATGTTTTGCTAGGTTCACTCTAAGTATACATATCCGAACAAAGGTTAGTGTACTAATATAGGAAGTTAGTATACCAATCTAGAAGATTAAGATAAAATTTATTTGTTTTAGCAAAAGCAGTTTTCATCCATCTTTGCCTAAGCCTACTTTATCCATTTATGGCTAAAAATTTAAAAGCAAAACTACTTACTTATGGCACCCTTTGGAACGTCCAACATGGCCATCAAATGGTCATTCAAGCTTGTCAAGTGAGCTTATCAATAACATTAGGTATAGCTTTGCATCACTTCTCATCATTTCTCACCATTTCCTCTCCAAAAACCAAAACTTGAACCTTCATTTTCTTTTTCTTGCACGATACATTCAAGGAGGAAGATACGACCTTTTTCATCTTCTTCCAAGCTTCATAGAAGTGTCTTGAGATTCCTTCTCTCGAAGCTTTGGTAAGAAGCTATTAGATCTCTTCTTTTCTACTCATTTCTTCATAATTTTGATGCAAAGCCCTTATGTTTGGTTCCAAAATTTGTTTTTCATCGTTTGAAGCTTGAGATTTCAAGATCTGAACCTTTGTTCCTTGACTATTTCGTGGAAGCTTCATTTAAGGTTAGGGGAGCCTTTTTCACTTCTTAAACCCTAACCCTGTTGTCTTTGGAAGCAAGACTTTATTGGATATTGTTGTGATGTTTAAAATTTTGAATCTGTTTCCATGACTGGAACTAGATGATATGTTGTTTTTCTAGAATTTTTAATGTTAAAACATAAGGTTAGCCTTAGATTTCACTTAAATCGTAGTTTTCTAGCAAAAATTATGAATAAAACAAGTTTTAGAATATTTTACTAGATAAAATCTGTCACGAAAATAATCTGGCAGTGAGATCTATATGGACTGGTTTTCTTAAAGTTTTGACCTCAAAATTGACTTTATTATGTCCAGTACCAAGATTTGTGAAAAACTGATTTTTAAAACACTTAAAAATTTGAAGACAAGTTTAAGATTGAAACTTTGTGAAACAGGGCAACATCTTGATACTGGACATTTGATGACTTAATTTGGTAACTCTAAGACTAAAATGGATTTAGAATGGAGAAAACCTTAGGGAAAGTGTCAGGGAGTCCTGAGAACTACTTTAGGATCCACTATGAACTTGAAAGCTAAGAGACAAACAAAATTACATAATAAACCCATGATGACCAACTTGTATTAATTCTCTAATTTGTAATTTGATGTTGTATGTAATATTTGTGGATTGTATGATCAATGTTGAAATTAATTACAATTTTTCTCTAATGGTTATTGCTATGCCTCAAAATGTTATGGATATTGTTGATGTGATTGTTGATATATAAGGTGAATGTCATGTTCAATGTTGAGATTGATTGTATGCATGTCTGATGACTATTGTTATGTTTAAGTGAATATATTGTCAGCTAGTGTGAGTACTAAGATATGAATGAACAATGAAATTTTATTATTGCCTATGAATGCCTAAGACCGGGAGAGTGTGAACATCGACACTTGTATCTGTGGTGCGTGATTTATATTTCTGCAATATATTGACATTCACTTGTATGCTGTTGGTTTGAGTCCGAGGGTGTCTGACCCTTGACAAATTGCTTGTTATAAATTTTGGGATGTTGTAAATATAGTTGTTATGCTGCGGAATTTTCGGTAGATTTGTGTGAAGTGATTTCTATCACTTGAGGGGCCTAAAATGGTTCTTTGTGAGTAGTACGTAGGCTTGAGCCTTGTCCCTCTTTGTGTGTGTATGAATGTTTTTTTTTGTGTTGTGTGATGTACGTGGCATGAGGGCTACACACACAATACAGTGGAAAGATGCAAGAAGATTAAAGGAAGAGTAAGGAATCGTTAGCTTAATCTCATTTGTGAGATGACATGTTTTGTTATTAGGTTTCATCTATTAGATGGTATGGTTATAGTTAGATTTCGTCTATGAGGTGATGAGGCATGTGATTATGGTCCATCTGTGAGATGATGAGGTATGTGGCTATGTTCCATCTATGAGATGGTGAGGTATGTGATTATCGTCCATCTGTGAGATGGTGAGGTATGTGGTCATGTTCCATCTATGAGATGATGAGGTTTATGTTGAGAAATGAATGATTTACAGGGGTACAGTGAGGTATAATGGGCGGAGAGGTTCAAAGAACTTGGGAATTAGCTAGTTGTGACTACCCGACATTTGGTGCACTTATTTGGCATAGGGAACTCACAAGGCTCATTTTGCTACTTCTGACGAGCTCCGAGACTATTTTCTTTTTGGAGTTGGGAGCTTGGGGATCGGTATACATTGTACCCGTATTTGATTATCACTCCTAATTGTCATCCATGTGGTTGTGTAAGACCACCAATACTTGGTAGGCTTTGTGGCATTGTTGGGCACTGTTATGTGTCGAGTGTGACAATCAGACATGTCTAGTGTGAATATCAATGATATCAAGTATAGTATTTGATCAAGAGTGATAGTCAGTAGTGTTAAGTACTATAGTCATTTATGTCAAGTGTGATAGTTATGCGCTCTAGGGCACCGAGAGTGTTGTTTGTCTAGAAAAATCATACGTCATGGTTATGTAAGTTATATGCTTTATGTGTTATTTGTGGCGTTTAAGGAGTAGAGGACTCACCCCAGAGCCAACAACTTTCTGGTACCGACATTAGAGGAGACCATGATGATCTTATTCCTACAGAGATAGAGTACAAATAGTATTTGTGCAATTAGAACCTTCATCTAAGGAGAATGACAATGATCCTTTCAATGATTCGTCTTAGATACACTTTGATACGTACCTTGGGTCAAATAGATGTATGCTCTTAGACCTAGGTTTTCTTTTGGATGTATCCATTTTCGAGTTGGATGTATCTAGGTTCAGATAGTTATATTTGTTACATATCTATGTGTTAAACTTACTTTCACACAGTTATGAATTATAATTACATTTTATTTTCTTGTGACACGGTACTATGGTACTTTTTATTATCTATAACTATTAATAAAAGAAATTAACCCTTTTATGTACACTTTTATTTAGTCAATTTTACCCCTTAACTAATGTTATAATCTCCTCACCAGTATCCTATTTCATTAACTAACCTATACGTAATAATAAATGACCTTGACTTAATTTTTTATTTTCACATTTTATTCAACTAATTAAGCCTTCAACCATTCAACCACTCATCTAAATTTAAACCACTCGTAAACCACCCACCACTAGAAATCTACAATTAATATACCAAAAACAAAAATCAACGATTACCACTTTTAACTCCACACAGTTGCTTTTCATTTTTTGATTCTGCCTTCTCTCTTCCTCTTCTTGCCATGAATTCTCTTTTCACTTTATCTTTTGCTTCATTATTCTTCATTTGTTTATCTTTTCAATTTGATTGTATCTATTTTTCTTTTTTCTTTTTCGTGTTTTTTTTACCTCTCGACACTCACACAACATATAGAGGTTCCCCTCTCTCGCACTGCGCTGCCCCCTGTGGCCGCTGTCGAGGCCTCCGTTGGCCATCAGAAAAGAAAGACTCACTCACCTCCTTTCCCTTCTTTGTTTCTCTCACGCGAACGAGTAGGGTTCTCGTCCCTTCTTCTTGCGTTGCGCCCCACCACTCCCCCAGTCATCATCGTGGCCTCCGTCGCAGGTATTTTGAACCACTTAATTTGATTTCATTTTCATCTCTTTGATGCACTATTGCACATAAAAGAATCAAGCAGATAGATAAAGGTATATAGATAGATTTGATAAGTAGTGTTACTGTGCATTTTAAATGGCTTTTCTTCTTTTTGCAGCATTTGTGCTGCAAGTTAAAGTCTAAATATCCTCCTTTTACATGGTTTTTCTTCTTCATCTCTTTATTAAAAATATCCAAATATATGTGGTTTTTTCTTCATCTATTTTATTATCTTCTTCATCTTCAAAACTCATTAATCTGACCTTCCTTTTTGTTTAGTACTTGCATCATTGCTGCAAAGAAGAGACTACACCAGTTTATTTTTACACACTTTATCAACCACATTTTTGGTGAGTTATTGCTGCTAAATTTAATCAAATTTTTACGCATTCATCTTTAATTAATTCTTTATATGTTTTTTTTTTACATAATTCTTTATAGAATTCTTTATATCTTATATATGGCTTTCCAAATTACCATTTTAATTTCCATTCCTTCTTCCATTTATTCACACTCTTCCATTTATTTTAACTTTTTCTTTTAAAATGAATTAGTTTTTCTTGATTTTTCTAATTTTTTTGTAGAGGAAGAAGATTCGGAAGCTGCTTGATGTGCTAATGATTTGAATCTTAACACCTTTTCCCTGATCTTCCTTGCAATGGAAGTCAATCTTCAACTGAACTTCAAAATAGAGCATTCAACTCTTCTCTTGAGTGAGTCTGTTTATGTTTTTTCTAATTTCAGAAATGGATTGTGGAAGAAGAATAGGAATGAGTCTGAATGACACCATGGAATAGGAATTTCAATAAGTCTTGCAAGAATCACTACAATAGCTGGGAGGCCATTGATAAGAAATAAGTTCTTGAAGAAGAACAAGACAGAAAACTCTCACCACAATTTAGAAATTGTATTAATCATCCAAAGATCCTTACAATTAGTTTGTGAGTGGTTTATATAGACCACGAATTAACAACCTGACACTAAATGTAATGTAAGTGCAAATTGAAATGAAGCCCAAATGTAGCTTGAAGTGCAAGCTTTCTTTAAAATGAGCATTGGCTTCTAAGTTTCGCGCTTTTGCAGAGTTTACTGATTTAATTGATTATTTCATCCATGTAATCGATTATTTAACCTAAATAATCGATTACTTGGTTTGGTAATTGATTATTTTGCTCTTATCCTTCCTAGAAACTGATATATGAACAAAATAATCGATTAATTCGACATGTAATCGATTAAAACAGAGCTATTTACATTTTTCAGGTTGATTTAATCGATTACATAATGCTTTTAATCGATTACAGATATCAAAAGATGATTTTAATCTGTTACAGGGTGTTTTTAATCTGTTAAAACAGACAACACTCATTTTGTGTTTCCACTACTTTTGTGGGCTTCTTCTTGTTTTTCCAAGAGATATAAGTTAGATTGAATATGATCATGAAGTACTTGAATCCTAACTCTTTAGCTTGTATTGATCCTCCATTGCTCCAAATTTTGAGGTTAGTTATTTTCAATTTTTATTCCTCAAAGTTGGGAAAATACCTATTACCTAATAATGCAAGCATGGAAATTAACTAAATGCATTCTTATGGTTTGTTTTTAATCCTGTGTCTACTGAAGAAAAAAATATTTTGAACACTCTACTTTGTGTCCGTATTTTTATTAATAATGTTAATTTTTATTAATCGATAGTGTGAAAAATTATATACTACTGAAATATATAAAAATTATACTTACAAATATTACCAGAACAAACACTAAAAGCTAGATATATTTACATGAATTTGACCACTTTTTATGGTTCAACTAAAAATAAGATTAACTTAATTTTTATATATGTAATCAGTGGCGGACCCAGGATTTTGAGCATGGGCAACCCAATTCAAATTATCTCACTACTCATATCAATGATAACATCATCATCCATTTCTCAACACAGAATTTTTTTATTTTTTGGGGGACCCAGGCCCCTGAGTACGTCCGCCCTTGCATGTAATGCCTTTTTAACTTAATCTCTACATATATAGCACATTTTTTTTACGGTTCTACTAAAAATTATTACACATTCAACTAAAAATAATAATTGGTTCCATTAAATCTATATATATATATATATATACTAATATATAAAAAGGATACAACGTTGTATAATTATTTTTTATCTATATATTTTTTAAATCATTAAAATGGTAACTAAAAGCTGGAAATGGGAGTTTTTATAACCATTACTTTTCCTAATCAATTAACTCAATTAATGACATATAATAGTGGGCAACAATAGTCACATTTCTGCCAACAAAAAAGTATCGTGGCCTGCAACAAAATCGATTACACCATTGCACGTAAACTGAATTCATTTTTTTTTAAAATCTTTACCAATATATAAAAGGGATACAATTTTATGCAACGGCACATTACTTTTTTGTTTAACATATGCTTTCCTCAAACTAATAACAACACTTAAATTGAATACCATATTTCCATTTTATAATTTCTTTTATTACTTCAAATTTCTATTTATAACATCTTTCTTTTTCATCTACTTTTTTTTTTTTTCTCTTCTCCTTTTATAACTTTCTCTATCATATATAGTTTTTTCGGATATACATTTGGTTTACATGATTTTTGATATTTATTTTGATTACATTTAGAAGAATGAAATTGAACATGACATACAACATAGGAAAAATGTGGTTATAATTCTTGCAACATTAAGTTATTATCTTGCATCCAATTCATTCAAAGCCTTCTTCTTCTTTTTTTCTTTTTTAGAAAAAGAAACTCATTATTAATTGTTTCCAAGTTTTTCAGGTGTCACATTTGTAGTCAAATTCTCTTAATAAACTGATCAATAATTTTCTATGTATGCAGTGTTAATCATTTTATATCAAACGATTTTTTCTTTATCACATTTACATGCTAAAAGTTTTTTTAAATATTTTTTTTTATCTTTGTACCTTTAGGGAAAGAAAATTATGAGAATATATAATTTTCTAATATTCCAGGATGGTAAAAAGATGTATGGTGCTGTGATGACAAAAAACTCTTTGATCTAAAAAGAGAAATTAGAAGATATAAGGTAAGTTAAAAACCTCTTATATTTTATATACTTCTTAACTGTCTTCTTTTTTTGCTTTATTTTTATTTACTTACTTTATTGTTTCTTCTTGAGTGTTTTTATAGGTAAAAAAGGAGAATTCTAATGATTCTTCCCTCATTCACATTATATAAGTTTATTTAATAACTTTTTTATTATATTTGTGGTTTTAGGGAAGAAATGTTATGAGGGTATATAATTTTCTAATATTGTAGGAGGTAAATGATCGATGCATGGTAATTCAATGTACTAAAATGACAATTTTGTATCTTTGAAAACAAAATTGATTGTGCCTGTAATTTTAGGAACTATTGTATTTGTGAGTATAATTTCCAGTGTAAATGTCAATTTAAATGTCTTTTAACTCTACCTAGAACAATGCTTTGCATAAGATGGTACATAGGATGTTTACCTAGTCGTATAATTGATTGGTAGTTCAAATTAGGTTATTTCCATCAACAAGTAACAACTAAGACAGTGAGGACAATGTTATTCAGTCCAAGTTGGTTGGTAGCATAATTTTAATGAACTTCAACTCTTATTTAGCTTTGAAAATTCTCACTCCCTCAACACAATATATAGTATTGGGTTATTACATCAAGAAGGAAGGAAGGAAGTAAAACCTTAAATATGCAAAGAATGATGAGAATGGAAAAATCCTTCCAGGAGTGAGCTAGCTTGATAGACACTCATTTTGGAATACTCTCCAGAAACGCGTTTTTTGCAGCAAGGTCAATTGAAAAGCGTCCCAATACAGCAATGGTAGCTGTGTTGCTTCCAAACTTCTCAATCCCCCTAGAAACCATACATGTGTGACTTGCTTCCACTACTACTATCACATTTCCACCTATCAGTGGAGAAATACTTTCTGCTATCTGCTTGGTGAGCCTCTCCTGAACCTGAAGCTTAAAACCATAAAAAAGCACTATTGACTGTAAAAGAGTTTTTCCAATGGGGTGAAACCCTTTGGAAATGAAATATCCTATGTGAACAACACCATGAAATGGAAGTAGATGATGCTCACATTGTGACCAAAAGGGCAAGTTTAGCTCTGAGTGTACTTCTTTCTCATCAAAGTTTACCTCCCCACTCCAAGGGGAACCATTCAGCTTCAGCTTCACATCAATGTCACTGCAATATTGGAAGTTCATCAGCCATTTCACATATCTACTTGGAGTCCCTACTAACTCCTTTCTTGTTGGATCCTCACCTAAAGACTTGAGAATTGAAGATACTGCAGTGACCATAATAGGGTTGATTTCTCCAATCTTGGATGACAAAGAAGGACACCAATATTGGTCTAATGACCCCTTAACATGTAGTTTATCCTTATCAATTCCTCTAACCTTAAGAAGACCAAAAACATCACCCCACATCTCTGCATCTTTGTTTTCAAAAACACCAGACCCTGAAGAAACTAGTGTCTCCACCAACCCTTTGTGATTTGTGTCAAAAACTGTGTCTGGGATGTTGATGTGTGTGCATTGGAGCACGACAGCAACACCCGCGGGTTCTATTCCTTGATGCAAAGCAGAACACACCTCATCTGCAAGACGCTGAGGCTCTTGGAGTCGTTTTGCAAACACATTGGCCACACGAGAGAGCTTGCTTAAACCCAAAACTCTTTGACCAGAAGGGACATAACCCACATGACACTTAAAATAAAATGGTAGCATGCAAGACTCACAATAGGAATAAAATTCAAGGTCTCTCACAATCACAAGTCCACCTACTCCACCTGCATGACCAACTTTTGTGTTGTCTACACCAGCTTCAGGGAATAGTGCACCTTCCACAATTTCCTTCGCACTTTGACTATAACCTGGGATAATAAGACCCTTCTTGTCAATATTGGTGCTAACGTTGTTCAAGAAATTAAATATGTTAATTCTTATTTCATTCATTTGATAATATTTATTAGGAGAGTATATTGCTTCTTCACAATGCTAAATTTGCAACTAATGATGCTAATTTCAATACATAAGACTAAAACAAAATAACAACAATAAAAAAGCAGGAAATAGTGGAATGCCAAAAGCTTTTCAACTAATATTTATATATATATATATATATATATATATATATATATATATATAATCAAATTAGGATTTTAGTATACTTTATTGGATAAATGTTTGTTTTTGTATAAATTAAACAAAACTTATGATAAACAATTTTTTATTATATAACTTTATATTATCATTTAAATTCATAATATATATATATATATATATTTTGCGTGTATAATTATATCTTAGTTTTCATTGAACACATTTAAATTATGATATAAGGTTAGTTTTAACTACTGATGGTTTCTTTTAAAAAAATATTGAAAATTTAATTTAGAAATAGAAATAAAAAATGGATAGAATAAAAGGGGTTAGGTTGTTAAGAATCTAAAAAATATAAATAAAAATAAAAGCATGATAGTTTGAGATGGTAGAGTGATATTTTTTTTGAACATATTGCAATCATAACGTATGAAATATACGTCTATAGAAGAGAAAAGATTAATAAAAATGCCTAATTCAGATAACAAAAAAAAAAAAAGTGAAAGTCTCCTTCATCAAATTGAGTATATCAAAATAGCAAAAACTCCATACAACAACAACTTCTCCATATTAGTTTTTGTTTCCAAAGAGAAGGTATCGTCTTGATCTTTGGTCCATTATCTAGAGTGGCAAATGATAATCTCGGCCGAAAGGGCCCCAAATCTATGTGCGGGCATTGGATTTGAAATCCGATCTTCAATATTTTACATGAACGAAATATTTTTATGTCTTAGCAATATTATAGTGCGTAAACCATTCTAAGAATTTAGTTTTAACCAAATGGTTGAAGATAATTAAGATTTTTGCATTTTAGCATAAGCTTTACACTCATTCTATCTTGTTTTAAAACTAAGGTTTACATATATTTTAAAAAGACCAAATCTATAATGAAGAAAAATCATAAAATGAAACTATCTAATACTATTTGTAGAAACATTTTCAACAAGTAGTTCCTATGAATCCTTATAGACATTTCATAACAAAATAATCAAAAAATATGAAATAATGAAGTGGGGAGATGTACTTACTCTAAAGTAATTAACTTTCATTTCTATAGAAATGTAAGATATTCATCTTTTACCGTGGAAAAAAATTAAAGCAATAAGGTAAATATGAAAATTTTGTTGTGAAAATAACAATAGTTAAGAAATGTACAAATTAAACATGAAATATGATATTTTCAAGCTCATTTTCCCAAAATTTCTTTAGAGTATGTTTGGATGAGGTAATTTATAATTCTAAACAATTTTAAATTTTAAGAATTTCAAATGCTTAAATTGAAATTCTTTCAATTTCAAAATTATGTGTTTGGATAAAGAAATTAATTTTTTTTCAATTTCAAAATTTCGTCTGATTCAGAATTAGACCTACCCCGAAGTCAGTGATCTTCACATGCTTTCGTGAGTTTATCAGTAGATTCGAGGGCTTGATGTCCCTGTGCACGATGTGCCGTTGGTATAGGTACATCTTCCCCCACAGAATCTGACAAGACATATTTGTAGTAATTGCTGCTCCTACGGAATGTGTTTACCCTCCAACGACCCTTCGTCCATGAACTCCAGCAGCACATGGATTTCGTTGTTCTAATCATACATCTCGTGACACTTTACGACTTTCAGATCGTACACGTCACGGAGGATCTGGATTTCCCGATGGATCTATCACCGCACCGACTCTTCATGGTGACCGTATATCACCTTCAGAGCGTATAGACGCCCGCTGGTGCAGTGGACCACCTTGTACACCATCCCGCTGATCTCGCTCCCGATGCGGTTCAACCTTTCCTGCTCTGAGAACGGGATCACCTGCTGTGCCGCCACAACAGCTATCGATGGGGGCAAAGGAAGCCGCACCACCAAGTTGGTGTCTCGCTGTGGTAGTGTCAAGTCCTTGCGGCGGCGCTTGGGACGTCCATGACCGAAGAAAATTTCAAATTGTCGTGTTTTATAAGAAAATTAAAATTTCACATTTTTAGTTGTTTAAAATTATATTTTAAGTTTTAAAAATTTATATTCTTCATATAAAAACATTTAAGCAATGAATTTTAGATTAAAAAATTTTAAATTCTATGATAAATTACTTTCCCAGTTAAAATTATTTATCCAAACACACTCTTAAGATAATTTGAAAGAAATGTCTATAATACTTTAAACATTAAACAGTAGTTATCACTAAGCAAAATGTGAAGGAATGAAGGGATAGTCACCTCTGGTTCCATCACAAAGTGCCTTGGCAACACGAAGAGGTGTCTTTATAATGCCTTCCCTGTTGATGTCTTCCCCAAGACCCGTCAATAGGTCTTTGACAGCATACTGAATAAGAGTTGTATTGATCTCATTCTT